>JAODUE010030843.1:10423-21467 GCA_027564755.1 Amblyopsis hoosieri
TCAAAAAGTTTTAGGGGTTAAACTTTTTTTTGGTGGGATCTCGTTGGGGCGCCCGGGTTTTAAACCAACCCTGGCCACCCCCCCCCCAATTTGCCCCATTTTTTTGGTGGTGCCCCCCCCCCCCCCCCCCAGTTCCCTGTGAGAATAACCACACATAACATACTAACGTGTTTAAAGGGACGAGGTGAGAAGCTGTTCACGGTCCACCTTTTGGATTGCTGCTAGGCAACAGTAGCATAGCAGCTATTTCCAGTTGCAAAACTAATGAACAAGAAGTGCGATTGTTGGAAAGCGATTAACCCTTGACTCGGAGGGCGCGGCGCACGAGTGAGATCTAACAGCCACAATTACTGTTGTCTGGAGTGAAGGCTGTCAGGGCAAGGGCCCTTGTTCTCCCAGTGAGGCCCACTGTACTTTAGGTCAGACAGGACTTTTGGCTGCATGACCAGTGCAGCTCTCCACCCTCCAGACCTCCGGTCCAGTTTGGCCGGTGCAGCCAGACTCCGTTGGAAGCCGGCCAGGGCCCCAGGTGTCTCCAGGCGGGCAGAAGAAGAAAGTTAGGGGTGGGTGGGTGGCTGAGGGGGGTGGGGCAGAGCTCGTAAAGAAGGGCGGAGTAGTGTGGAGGGTTGAGAAACCCAAATTGTCGTTACTCCTGTCATCCACTTCCTCACAAAGGTTTTCTCTGTATATTTCCTCTTAAACCAGTGGTTCATTGCACTGACATGGCAACATAGAAATAGCACACTAGCAACAATAAAGGCCAGTTAAAAAATAAAATTGCATTCACATTTTAAATCGATCTTTTTTTTTGAGAGAGAATTAATAATAAATATTTACCATGAGAAATGCTGAGAGGATTACTTTAATAATAACAATTCCAAGAACGGGGTGGTATGTTTGAGGTCCGCTACTCTGTACCCTTGCATTTCCAAACCAGACGCTTTAGACACAGCTCCTGTATCCCAAACATCTATCTCGCCTTTGGGACATATTAACCTGCCAATAGCCCATCTGAACATTATTAGTCTGCTTCATTCACCCATAAACATCCAGATTTGAACATCTCGAGCCTCACAATGTCCAGAAATTATCTCATAAAGTCAAAGCTAACGTTACGTAGTACGGCTCATTTCATGTTCTCTCAGCCGTTTAACAACAACCAGCTCTCGTGTAACCTCCATCTAACAACCTCACAAAGTGGGATAAGCGCCTCCATTTTTCCATTTGGGTGTTGACGTTTAGAGTTTTCACGCCTTGTTCTGTTTCCAACCCTCTAGCATGGGCGCTATGGTGTCCCCCAGTCTCTGGTCCAGCGATACTCTGAAGACCTGGAGCAGCCTGTAAAAGAGGTGGCATCCAACCTGGACCAGCTGCGTGTCAAAGAACTCCGCAAACAACATCGCATGGCCGTAAGTGTAAACCCCGTCACCTGAAGAGACGCTCTTCTGAACATTCCCCTGTCAAAAACCTTGTTTAGGTTTGAAACACCCGGAGTGCATGTCCCTCCCACACAGGCGTAGAGATGCACTCCTCTCTATGCCTCCACCCTAGAGCCACAAGCATAGTTGTTTTTTAAGTTAAGTTATTTTACGTTAATTGTGAACTGCAGCAATGCCATACCAATGAAACTAAATCAATGAATGTACATTGAACAAGGCTAAGAAGACTGCATTTAAAAACATTTAATGAGTAAATGTTTGTTTACCTCTCGTTCCCCAGATTCCCTCTGGAGGTTTAACGGAAATGTGCAGGAAGTCTCTGTCCACGGGTAATGTCAACACTGTCTCTGATTGGCTCGTCTCAATTGGCCTGCCCATGTACTCTGCATCACTGGCAGCTGCGGGATATGACACTCTCAGCCGCGTGACCTCGCTGACGGAGAGTAACGTTTGGGAGGCGGGGGTCAGGGACGACAGGCACGCCCGGCGACTGGTGAACGAAGCGCGATTGGTCGCAGCACAGAGTGACGTAACGTCATAATCCTAGGTGGCCGAATCGGATTGGTGGATTGACGCACAGGCCGTATCTGATTGGTCAGTAAATTCTCGTAAGTAGCCTAGGACTGAATGACCAGGCAAGCAGCCACTGCACAACGTCCTGTCTTGCACTTGTTGAAGCTTGGGATGCGGACAGCAGATGAACGGAGTTTACACTTTAAAAAACGATATTCAACTTCTCTTTCTGTCTTGTCGTGACACATTCTTCCTTTTTTCAAATGTTTACGGCGTTGAGGAGACCCAGATATAAGATGCCTTCTCGACTCACCCTTCGGGATGGCTTCCAGTCATATAACATTCCCTAAGGTCTTAAAAGCTGAGACTTGGAACTGCCTTTACAGGAAGATAGCACACTCTTTTATAGGTTGGACATTTTTTCTAAAGAAAGACTGGTTGTCAATTTATTTTCTGTTTTATAAGTGCTTCAAGTTCATTGAGAGAGAAGGATCTCTTAAATCCTGGCCAAAGCGAATTTTTTATTTGTATTATAAATTACATTTTTTATCATTCCCAGATTTTATTGCCATCATTCATTCACAGTAAAAATTCAGTAAACGTTTGGACTTTTATCAACTAAATGCATTAGGCAAACAAAATATATGAATATATAACTGGTTATTCAATTATTTAAATATCTTATTTTATATCATGTTAATATACAAAATCACATACTTACTTTCTGTGACTTTATTTGTAAAATGTCTTTTGCTTTTGATTGTTCCAGCATTGTTTTCAAGCATATTTCTCACTCACTTCTAAGTAGGAACAGCTTTATATTAGACTGTTGAGTTTCACAGCAGGTCTTGCATGTCCGTCTCCATTTTGTTTTAAAATCAAATGCTCTATTTTAATGTAGTATTGGAGGGAGAACATCTCTTATCTGTATTAAAGCATGGATGCCTTATCATTTTGACTGAAAAGCTTAAAGAACATCTAGTTTAATGTAACCAGACCCTTGTGACTGATGCTTGTTTGGAGACAGGGGTAACAAGTCTTTCATTTTCTAAACGTGACCACATCTTAGAGATTGGTGTAATAAATTACTAAAGCAGTAGAGAACACCCTCTTAACATGAACACCCGTGTGTGTGTGTGTGTGTGTAATAAATATGTAACTCAGAATTAGATTTCCCTACATTTGAAGTTAAGATATGAAACCACAGGCACCCAGAAAGCTGATCTCTCGTGCTCTGGAAGCGAAATTCTCCTCCACACACATATTGAACATGATCTGTAGAGAAGACAAGAAAGAACCCAGATGTTCTGAAGACACTTGTTTTATGGTGTGCATTTTAGCTTAAGTAGTTTGATTTGTAGGTTTAAACTATATAAAACGTTTTATTTTAAGTAAAGGTAGTCCACACCTATTTAAGTAAAATGGATTAAAGGAACACTCCGACAATTTGTCCCGCTATGTGAATATACAGTAGCATCCCCCAACACATGAAAGGGGTTGGGTGCGTCCTCATTTCAAACAATTCTGTTTTGCGTCCAAATCAGCATTGGTTCTATTAATGTCTGCAAAATATCTGCTACTGTATTTCCCCATTACATTTTAAGATGCATTGAATCTATCTTAAACAATAATTGTCTTTTAAAATTAACATTAAATTAGTATCTTATTCACTTAATTTACATTCATCAAACCACATATTAGCCAGATCTGTTTTATTTCTCTCTGTTTATGCACTTTTTAAATGTACCTTTACACAGTTTGTTATTGGTGTGTATTTTATTTTAAAGGTAAATGACTATTGAAGTATTACTGCCTGGATTTGGAGTTTTAAAGTTAGAAATATCAACAAGTGTTGGATTTAGCGGGTGTTTTCTTTTGTGGAGATGCCTTTTTTTCTCTTCAATCAAAGTGGTGCTTTGGGTTAGCTAGAATGGGGTTAGTTTGAAATAAAGACCCCACCTTGAACATGTTTTTGTAAAGAATGAAACAAACTGACACTGTAAATGCACTTTAGAAGGTAAATCTAGCTGTTTTATAGGCAGAATTGGATACATTTGATTCAGAAGTCTTAAGAGGACATTTTTGTCAGGTATTGTAAAGGATTTGAGGTTATGCTGGTATTCTACTTTACCGTAGTATTAAGTTCCCAATGCCAAGTTTATGTACAGATGTTAATAATTCTCTGCAAATTAACATGTTCTGCATATTCACTTCCAATTTGTTTTTGCAGTTTAAAAAAAAGTAAATGTTTAATTACATATATGAAATGGTTGGACATTCTGTATATGTAATTGATACTTATAACTTATTTAGTGCTTCCCCCCCCCCCAAGTTAACTGTAATTAGCTGTATTATATCAATAGCAATATCTTCCTGCATAATGCATATTGCTTTAGCCCTCAAGAAGCTACAGTATGTAAAATTTAAGTGTACAAATGATTTTATTTGTTTCATCTAGCTAATGATTGTCCATACAAATTGCTTGTGTATTGAAACTGAAAAAAAAAAGTAATGTCCGTAACTATTTGTCATTCTGAAATATAATAAAAGCTCTTTTCTTGCTGTATCCCGACCCTAAATCATCCCTATATGCGCGTGCGTGCGCGCACGCACACACACACAGAAACATGACCGTCCCTGCTGTAACACATGGTTACAACTTGATGATATGCAATAAATACATTTCAATTAAAACGTTTTGATATTCAGTAAAACACACAGTTTTTAGTCATAAAGGCCACATAAATAATTTAACTGAACATGTATTAAAACAAATTTTTGAGTTTGAGCTGAAAATGCTTTGACCTTGCTGACATCTCTGAACTATGAAATCCTATTACTGGTGGAAAGCTGAGACCCAGACTTCTTCAAATGCAATATGTCTCCTTGTTTCTGGCTTGGAGTGTAATTAAAAAATTATACACATAGGCCAAGGCCCATGCCTGCCAAACATTTCT
Organism: Amblyopsis hoosieri; assembly: GCA_027564755.1. Taxonomy (NCBI): domain Eukaryota; kingdom Metazoa; phylum Chordata; class Actinopteri; order Percopsiformes; family Amblyopsidae; genus Amblyopsis; species Amblyopsis hoosieri. The sequence continues at coordinate 15,333 of JAODUE010030843.1, forward strand.
ACAACTCCTTCAGTCTCTGTAGTTTCATTGCTGTCCTGGTTTAGATTGCAGTACAGCTGTTGTCAATGAAAGTGTGGGCAAGAGCATGTTTGTGTTTTCTATAGCTTTGCAGTGTCTCAACATAACCTACCCATTCCCTGTTTATCCTTCCACTCTCCCCCAACTATAGATGTATTAACAAGAACTGAACATTTTCTTCTGGTTTGTAATGTGATTTAGTTACTGTAACTACATCCTACAACAGGGTCAAACCTGCTATGGATCATTCAGTCCCCTCAGCGTTGTGTGTGTTAATATGTCAAGTCAGGTACAGTATATTTATTTACAAAGTTCTGCCTCATAATGACGAGGCTTCAAAGCCACAACATAAATCAATGACCAAAATGTTCACAGCCCCAATTGGCAGTATGTTGTGCTGACTCAGCAGTCATCCTTATGATTTATTTTAATTTGTAACCAAAATATCAGGCAATCCTTTAGGCACGAGCCAAGATTGTTCAGTGGTGTGTGTGTGCGTGCATGATGTAAAGGCTTGATGACTTATCCAAAGTCATAAAGGCTCACACCTTTGCTGCTTATCCAAAACTCTGATGCATTTGCAAAAGGCTGTACCATAATTTCATCATTCTAATATATTTTAATAAGTTTTGTTCTGGTGTGTGCGCCACAAAAATGCATTGAGATATACTTTGACAATTCAAACACCCCTCCTATCGACCTGTTTTCTAGCGGGGAGCCAGGCATTTATGGAGAATGTTCTGGATCCTAGTGGGGGTTTAAGCGAGTCGGACATACTGCTGCTGTTGGACGGAAGCTTACCTCACACTGGACATAAGAGCTGGACTCTAGTCTTGAATTCAAACTCTAGGGGGCAGTTTCACAGACATGGATTAAGCCTAGTCCTTCGCTTGTATGTGAAACTGGCCCTTTGTGTAGGACATATAATTGTTTCTTGACATTTTTTTATTTCCATTATCAGATCTGTTGCAGATTTTGTAGGCAATGAGTTCTAAGAACAGCACTCATTTATATTTAGTTGGGATAATACAATAGATGTATAGACAATTTTCTTGCAGTAAATGTATTTGCAACTGGGATTTAGCAGAAAGAAACTGTCAATGGATGAACTAGTTACAAAAGAACGGACACTTGCCATCGTCTTCGATTATGCATAAGATAGTGAGTGACATAGGTCCAGGTGTACTTCCATGGAAGGGTCTGGTAGGTTGCACAATGGAAAGTTAAACAGCACTCAGAGGTAACTGATATCCCTTAAAATGGCCTGAGGAAGTTAAAAGCAGGCCTATACTCATAAGCATATGGTATACTGGCAGAAAATGTTAAGCCAGTAGGTTGCCTGCAATCACATTCCCATTTGTGTATTTGCAATCCTTTTAAATGCAATATAATCTAATGTTTAACTCATTGTTTAAAGCTAGTCAGTTTGGCTTACTTCCAACAAAATGCGATTGTTCACTTTGTGAACCCAAGTCAGAAACTTTTTCTCTCCTTCTCTCCCAAACCACAAGATGGCGCTGTTTTACAAAACAGATATAAAGCTAAATATTGGTGTAAGTCTTTCTTCAACGTTCCGTAACCCGACACCACAGCCGACCCAAAAAAAATCCCAACAGAAGGATGGACCCTTTAGTTCATTGGCAGGAATAGTCCAACGAGCACAGACGATCGAGACCGAGGCGAAGCGAAACGGTGTGTGTGAAAATAACTCGTGGCGGCGGACTGTGCCTGCGTTTCCGAATAGGTGCCTCTCTTTCAAAAGAAAGAAGTTTCACTTTGCACAGACGGATGGGTGACTACCGCTTCCAGCGGCGGCGATTTGTGAGGAGGAGATGATGAAGAATTTCAACGGCAGTCCCCTTCACAACAGCCATACTCCAAACCACATAAGAGAGCGGAACAACAAAAAGTACAGCTTTCTCTCTGCGATCCCGTTGCACTTTTCCCTGAGAGGTTATGGTTTTTGTATGGCTACGCTGTTCCTCTTCTGTTTCTGCTCCCTGTTTTACCAGCTGAACGGAGGACCCCCTAAAATACTGCAGGACATCCGACAATATCTCGGTAAGAAACTTTCCCCCCATTGCTAGTAAAGCTGGTCTCGCAGGAGCGGGTAAACAGTTGCCTAACATTGACGACATGCTTAGTTGGTAGTGCAATGACAAGTTTATTTAACAGACAGGTTAGGCTGCTCAACTTTGTGTCATGTCTTCAAATGTCCACCCGCCAACGCGTCATCTCGATTCTGCTCACTCTGAGTTTTTCGCGAAGTTGCCTATCCGTGATCCTGCTGTGTTTTACACCACCTGGGTAGCTCTTTTTGCCAGATGTGTTCACAGATGTGTTCAGTAGTCTTATGGATAATGATAACTGTCACTACTTATAGGCTACATGTCACGGCGACACAAGGAGTCAATTTAGTTAAAATCGTCCTATTAATCTAATAAAGGAAAACATGCGATGATGTTTACTTTTGTATAATTTAAATATGAGCTTTGTCCTATCAGAGTGTAGTGTTGTTATTGTAACACAGCTACGTAGCAACTGGATGCTGATGAACTGTGCGCTTCAGACGATGGCTCAGTGGGCATTGCGCACGGGTATGGCACAAGGGCGAAGTACTGTGAGCGCAGGTGTCTTGAACGCTCCCACGTGGCTAGCGTTTATTAATGACTGTAGCTCACATCAAAGCTCTCAGCTCTCATGACATGTCTTCTATACGGATAGACTAATTGGTGCGTGTACGTGTGTGTTGAATGGAGGATGTGTTTAGTGGGGGGGGGGGGGGGGGGTTATTCCTTTACACAAATCTGGGGAACAGAATAAGTCAAACAGCAAATCAGCCACTAATCCCATGGGCTGGATTGGTTTCCTGAAGAAACACACACACACACACACACACACACACACACACACACACACACACACAAATATTATAGCCTACATGTAGCCTCCATATGAAGTCCTTACAGTCCATACAACAGTCAGCAACACAACATTTTTGATATAATACTGCACTCTGCGCTGTAGGCTATATGCAAAAATGTAAATTCAGTTAAATATAGTACTGTAAGTACTGTAAATCGTTTGCATCGTGTGCATCGGAGTAGATTTCAGGGGGTGCAGGGGGTGTGTCCCTCTTAATATTTAGAACAAGTGTATTTGTCGTCGTCGTCGTCGTCCCCCCCCCCCCTCTATAAAAACATGAAAGATGCACTGGAGCTGCCCAATGACATCGGATTAGTAGTAATCATATGCATACTAAACCATGGCTTACCTAACAGTGTAACCTAGAATAGGCCTACTACTATTGGTTCAGACTGTTATGTCCTATGTTGGATATTTTAATGTTGTGATTCATTGTGCACCCTATCCACATGACTTTATGAGACTTTAACAAAGTCTCTCTCCAGTAGTTTTAATAGGTTACGGCCAAAATGTGTAGAACACTATTATTGTTTTAAGTCCGCTATAGTGTAGCCTATTATCCCAAAACACAGCTGTTTTTAATATGCATAAAGTTTTGGAAGAGCAGGGGTTAATAGATTCATTACAATTTATTTATTTATTTATTTATTTATTTATTAAAAGAGGACAGACGAGCTATATTATGTACATTGAAAAATATGAAATAGACCTATATCTAAATAACTACATATGTTTGATAATACTTACTGTATTATATTCAGTATATTTTGAATTGTGCCGAGGTTCCTGTGTTATCTTTTAAATAAATAGACATGTCCACCCCACATTGATGCAAAAAAGGCACAAATAGTTCCATAATAATTCACCAGAATGCAGAAAATGAGTTGTTTGATTCTCAAACTTTTCGGGGGAAGACCAGACCCGACACACGACAATATATTCGGTTAATTTGACTAAAAGTGAATTGGCTTACAATCACGTTACTATACCTTGACCTAACAGTTGACGAATGAGCAGAACACACACGAACACATGCGCACACACACACACGGACACATTGTTAGCATACTGTACACAAAGTAGCAGGTGTGTGTGTGTGTGCTTTTGTCAGGGACAGATCATCTTATAGATACACCAAGCTCTCCCTGTTAAGACGTGTAAAGTAAGCCATGCAGTCAGACTTAGGATAAGTGCATCCATAGAGGCCCCTATAATCCCTTGCCACTGTATGACCATGTGTGCAGCCCCAAACAGAAGACGTGTGGTAGATGAATGAGTTGTCTGGCCCAGCTGTACCTCTGCCTGAGGCTAATATGTCTCACACTGACTTGGGCTTCAGAGGAAAGCTGTTCTTTGTTGTGTCTTTGGCTTGGAAATAATAATCATTCTCTATACTGTAAAACACTCTGTGAATGGAAAGGTTACTGTACGCTTAATGGAATGGAATATTATTAGCATAATATTAGAAATAATATGATGTGATTTGTTGGGATACCAATGCCAACAGACCACATCATTTTTGAGCTAGTAAAAATTTAGCAAATTATGATATAATTTCAATTTACCATTAGATACATTTTTGCTAGCTCAGTGTTTCCTGAAGGATTTTTTTTAAGAAGTGGGGGAGAATGTTTATACCTGGGTGGTGCGCATCCGTATGCTAGTGGTCGCTGGAGTGGATAGCAGTTACAAATCTAAAATAACATTTATTTAAAAGACCTCATGGATGCATGTTTTGCTTCTATTGGCGGGGGTTGATGTTTGGTGGGGCAGGGGGTCAGGGGGTTTGAGTGTCAAACACAACATTTCCTGCATTCTGGTGAATTTTCAAAGCACCAGTTTGTGCCTTTCCATGTATCCATTTATGGTAAAGGTATCTTTATATAGGCTAAAGGAAAACAAAATAACTGAAGAGAATGCAGTAGGCCTAAAGGCTCCTGTTGATCAACTTCTCAATTAATATTATCCCAAGAGAGTCAAAACACACATGCATGAAATTACCCTTCAGTCCGACTCCTCATTAAATTTTTTGTTTGGAGCAGTAACCTCTAAATATTGCACTGCAGGCACTATTCACGTCAATACATATACATATGATACATTAATAAATTTAATTTAATGTATAAACCTCTGCACTTTTAATAGCTCATAGCCGTGTTTCAGTAAGATTTCTATTAATGTTAAAAATGTAATGCACATTCAAAACATTGAACTTTGAGCCCAAAACGATAATACTTTTCAAGTAGACTTCACGTGTGTTGTAAAGAACAGTTGTTTAGAGCAGATATTTATATAAATATTGTATTAGCAATATAAGCAGGAACATGATACAAATGTAATTTAATCTGGAAAACTTTAAAATGAAAATGACCATTTACATTCCCAGAAAATTCTTAATAGACGTGTTAAACGTTTTATGCTTTTGACAAAACAATGACAATGAACATCAACTTGTGGACTTAAATGTAGGTACAGCTGTGATGTTTAAGGGTTGGGTTCTCTCATCTTGCTTCATCTCAGCTCTCTTCTCTGGGACTCTGTCTCTTTTCTGAGCCCATTCTACACTTCCATTTTCTGCTCCTCAGATAACATGTGATTAAAGTGTAACTGCACCCTAAAAGGTGTTTTTTGAACTGTAAATTAAGTAATAGGACTGATATCTGAAGAGACACATCAATGCTGCTGTTACTATTGACACAATTCCCGTTTATATAAAAATCATAATTTTATGGGCTGGAAAGAGAACTAGACGTCATATCCGTTAGAAATCACCCCAGGACCTGGCTGGTTTTCATCGGTACACTTAGTATGCTGATATGTCATCAAATTCAAATGTTCCCCCTCTCAGCCCTTTCTTCCTCTCCCCCAGCTCGGCTTCTTGACACATTTTTCAAAGTTGTAATGGGTGGAGTCAGGCTCAGAGCTGTGGTGCAGAACTTACACTTTAATACTTATTTTGTCCAGGTAATTCAATGGCAAAAGCAATGTGTTACTTCATATACACCAATGTGCTTGTGCGTGCGTATTTATATGTTTTTGCGTGAGTGGGCACCAGCATCTGTATTTAGACCAGCTAGCCGCTAATGAGATAGCATTGATCAAACATTATTTTGACCTTAAAGGACCACTATGTAAGAATTAGTGGACTCTAGTGGTCAAATTGCAAATAGCATTCATCTGTATACTCTCCGC
>JAODUE010030854.1:0-21465 GCA_027564755.1 Amblyopsis hoosieri
TACTGGTAGCCTACTAAATGCTGGTTTAGGATAAACCATTATGCCTAATAGCCTACATCTGGCTTTGGACAGGCTACGATAATGTGGGGCTAAGACCAGTAGGGGGCACGTTATCACTAATTATAACCTAAATACAATACATTTCATGATATGCTTTGTGACAGTTCATGCTATTTGCTATGCCTGTTTAGCCATGTGACAGACTTCGTATCAAATTGCGGACTGAAGAAGAGATGGGACTGATGGCTATTGGCTACTGAATGGAAGACAGCAGAATGTATGAATGAATTAATAAGTAGCCTGCACTTCCTAGCCAATTATGGGGAACCTTTTCTTGTAGAAATGTATTTCTGCCCAGTTTGATAAATTAAACAACTCCATTAAGCCCAAGTGTTCATGCGGGACAATTATTCCTAATTCTCTCTGAATACTCGTTCACATGAGCCGATGGCAGTTCGTCCTGGCTCACTTATAGGACTACTTTACGATTACTCAGCAGCAGCGTGCAGACAATTTTTTTCTGGCAGTTTTATAAACCAGTGACCGCAGTCTCTTACAACCCATTTATTTAGCCAGTATTGTACAGATCCTCTAGTAAAAATATCATTACACTACTTCAATAATTCTAGGACACATGAACATTTATGCATTACAATTAAAACATAGAACAGCAGTATAGCCTACTAAAAGTCAGGCAGTGGAGACATTGACAAATATTAGAAGTTACTGTAGATCTTCTGAGTTTTGGTCCAGTTAAGTAGTATACTTATTTATTGTAACCTTCTGCTACTGAGTGTGTATTTCTCAAACGTTATTTACTTTTAGCAGGAACCACAAACAATATAGCAGATAATGTTTCAAATATTGGATCTTTAGAAATGAATGTGGTTTTAAATTGAAGAGATATATATATATAACAAATATATAAAATAACTGCATAGTAAACTTCTCTCCTCTAACAAGACAGCTTTCTGTTTACTTCTCTTCATCCTGTTAGAGTCTGCCATCACTTTGTCTTCCGGATTTTCATACTATCCCTTTTGGATCATCTGCGTACTTTGACGATGTTAAAGCATCACTCTCAAGTGAACATAAAGACTCCCTAAAGAAGGTCTTTGATGTGATTGCAGGACAAGGTACTGTAGGAGTTTAACTGAGCAAATATTTAACTAATATAATCTGAATAATTAAGACTTTATTTCTGATCTGCTTCCCTTCCAGTTAAAAATACATATATCGGGAACATGAGCAGAAAGGACTTGCTGCAGTGTAAGTAAACAGTATTAATTGAAATAAGGGTGATACATATATCTGATGAAAGATTGACACAGGATAACTTTTTATTACATTTTTCAGATTTCTGTCATCCAAACCTGGATGAAAACACATGTTTCCGCCATCATAGCATCAATAAGAATGGCACCAGTATTGATTGGAGCCATCAAGTCTGCCATCGTAATAATTATCAGAGGTTTGATGTCTGTACGCAGGTGTTGTGTACCAAAGGTCTATCCGGGCGCCATTACTGGGAGGTGAAATGGAGTGGAAATACAAAAATAGCTGTTGCGTATGGGACCATTGAACGAAAAGGATCTGATGCTCGTTTTGGAGGGGATGATCAGTCCTGGAGCTTAGAATGTTCAACCAAAACTCAGTTCTCTCATAATAATGTATGTATTGAGATTCCTGACCAAGCTAAAGATAAAATTGGAGTTTATTTGGACCATCAGGCAGGAATCCTGATATTCTACAATGTCTCTGGGCAGGATGTCAGTATTTTACATAGAGTTCAGGCTACATTCACTCAGACACTCTATCCAGGATTCTATTTCTCCTATGGTTCATCGCTGCAGATCTGTTGACATGGCAACTAATTGACATGGGACATGTCCCTTTTCTGCCATCTCCCATATTAAAACATGTTTGTATGTGCATTATGTTATGCAAATTCCTATGCACCCATGTGTGTCGTTTGCAGCAGATTAACTTGATGTAGGCTACTTATATTAGGCGATCTCACAACTCAACGTATCTGGCCGATGTCACTGCTAGACTGCTTTCACCTACATGACAGCTGCTTCCACTACTATCAGCCAATTGGTGTCTGCTAAATGCCAAATGCAGTAATTTTTATATTTATATTTTTTTCATATAGATATGAAAAAAATATAAATATAAAAAATACTGCATTTGCCATTTAGCAGACACTAATTGGCTGATAGTAGTGGAAGCAGCTGGCATGTAGGTGAAAGCAGTCTAGCAGTATATACCGATTGCTCTTATGTCCCAGTAATTAATTTAGGTTTTTGGCTAATAACACACCACTGTTTATCCTGGAACACCTTTAGTTAATACATATTGATAGATTATAGTGATGTTCATTGTGATATTTGTAAATGCAGCAATTTTACAACCTGTAGCCTGCATATGACCCTGACCCCATGTGTTGCAAAGACATGAGAAGTGATTCCATCTTCACTAGTGCATGTTTTTTTGTGTTAAGCAGTCAGACAAAGCTCAACCAAGATGGTTTAATTCAATATAATCCATGGTACTGGCACGGCCCATTACAAAACACACTGAAAACATGTATTTCCTGTTCTGTATATGGTAGCACAAAACTTAAAAACAACTGTGTTGAGTGTCATTGAGCAGCAACGCTACAGGTGAGGACACTTCCGTTCAACAATGTACAAATTCAATCCAGGGTTTACAAAAAACAAAGGGAGAAGGAATTAAAAAATAAAAGGGACGTTTCATTGAGTTCTATGTTGATTTGACAAAGGCCATTTTGTAGCCGTGTTTCCCTTCACCCTTCTTGTGGTCTGTGCTGGACTGAGTCGGCTCTGAGGCCTGGCACTTTGCCTCAGGAATAGAGGGCGCCTCCAGGGGTTCTGCGGGCTCTTCTGAGTCACTGGAGCTTGCTTGCTTGGCTTCTTCTGTCTGGTCATCTGCTGGAAGGGGGCATTCTGGCTAATGTTCACAGAAAAAGAAAAGTTAGAGAGTCAAATAGAATTTGACAGTATGTTTTTTTTGTTGTTTACTCAATAATTTACTCAAATGCTTTGTTAAGCCATAAATTCATGTCCACAGACCATTAACTGTTACCAATAAAATAAGACTACAGTTAAGACTGGCTACCGTTACTTAACAGATGGCTGGTTAGGTGCAATCAGTTTCATGCAAGACAATGTATTTAAGAAATATTTCAACATGTAGTGCATTTGGACACACAGTTCACCAACTGTTAATGTCCCATGGACCGTTCCTTCACTTTATCCAGTTGGGCCCTCACCTCACTAAATCCAAGGCCACAGTGTCTCCTGTTTCGGCCTGACAGCTTCCCATCCATGCCCTGCTGGTACTGACTCTCCAGATCACAGCTGATTTGCTTATCCTCCTGCCCTGCAGACGAGACACCAGTCACACACCCAGCAGACAGACCTTCCATGCATGGATCGATCTGGACCGTGGGAGTGTGTGTGGTTGTGTGTATGTGGTCGTTTCCAAGTTAATAGCAGGTTAATATGGATTATGGGGCAGACTAGTATAACTAAGAAAGTCTCATGAGACTATCCTGATACGAGCAAGAAACAAGAAGACATAGCTATAGGCCTAGCTAAGCCCCATTGTACAATAAACTGTACTCTGTAAACAATACGTTATGTGAGTGTAATGCCATGCTGCTCACCACTGCGGACGTGAGATGTGGACTTGTGGTCGCCGATGACAAGACGTCCCGTATGCTCTTTCTGGCGGTACAGCAACAATTAAATCATAAGCATGGTATGCTTCACAACTAGCATACATTTGGGAATATCTACAATTAATATAAGACAACTAAATAGATACGACCGGACAAACCTTGGCAGCACCCATCAACCGCAAGAACTTCTGCTTCCTCTCACTGCTCCCCAGATCGGCAGCTTCCCACTGGGTTGAACCTTCTTCATCCTGCCAAGGAGTTGGAGGGGGAGGGGGGGGGGGGGTAAGACTACATTTAGAGCACTCGCACCCTCAACTGTATTAAAGAAACTAACATAAAGAAACTAACATAAAGAAGATGCTAACTGCAGTTAGCCGCGTGGATGCTAAGGTTCATTTCTACTCACGGCCTTCAGAATCTAGTTCACCTACTTGGCTTGGAGATGCAGATCTTTTTGTTCCATGTCGGTCCTCCGGTGAACTCATTATCAATTAAACGCGTATTTTATTTGTAACAATACAGTCATGCCACTATGCTATCGATAGTGATAGCCCTTATGAGACAACAACAGCTCTGCTGTGTCGTCACTTCGTGTTCCGGTTGGCGTTAAGTTGATTAAGGCCTACGGCAGGACTTTATTGCCCTCTGCTGGTAGGTTGCACTATCACAACACATTGCTTAATAATAATTTAATAATTATTTTTAATTAATTATTTAATTATTTATTATTTGCATGTTTTTGTTCGTATTTTAAAACATATTTTTAGCAGGTAGCAGGTGGTATCTGGTAGAAATGGTGCTATCATTTTGTCCAGCTTTTATTTTATTTTATTTTATTTTTTATTCAAATGTAACGGAAAGGGATAGGCGGCTATGTAAATTTTATAGCCTTCAGACGTGCACCTTTTCCACCTGATGATGATGATGATGATGATGATGATACTAATAAGAATGATCCAATAATAATAGTTAATAAATAGTAGCAACATCAACAGTGTGGTAGCCCTATGGCTATCCCACAATTAGCCACATTGGGCAATGTGGCTCGGGAAAGTAAAGTTTGGGGTCCTCTGCTTGAGCTACTGCCCCCGCGACCCAACCACAGATAATCAGTTCGAAATGGATGGATGGAGGGTTGGATGGGGATGGATAGTCTACAAGCAGAAAATACAATTATTTAATTCAATATATGCTACTAATAATAACAATAATAAGAAAAAGAACATCAACAGCAAATTGTTGTGTATGTTTCTGGTTACAGCAGATATTGGAGAATAGCGTGCCCAAATGTATACACAATGATTTATAGGCCTATGACATGTATTTATTAGAATAGCCTACAGGGGGCGTAAGAGCATAGGATTGATTACACGAGAACCCCTTCCACCAAGCAGGCAAGAATGTCCCTGTTGAAGTATATGATCTTGCCCTGATAATAAAGCGAATACCTATAATATGGGCAATTAAACTATATGCTACTGAATCGCGCGTGTCCATGTGACTTTAGCCTATTTATAAACCTTTATGGTCGTGCACGTATTATTTTTTGTTTTAACAATTTATCGTAAAATGTAAACAATTATTTTAATAGACAAAATTATTGTTCGACAATTATGATAATAGAGGTGAGTTAGCTCTATGTATTCCCGCAAACGCTTTGTGTGTGTGCGTGTGTGTGTGTGTGTGTGTGTGTGTGTGTGTGTTTGTGCGCGCGCGTCGCCCTGTGTGTATTGTGCGGGGCGAGAAAGAAAGAAAGAAAGAACGAAAGAAAGAAAGAAAGAGAGAGAGATTGACGTGCCTTCATTCTCTGTCTCCTTTTGGCTTCAGTCGGGGAGGGGTTATCCTGCCTCTGTCTTTTTGCCCCGCACTGTCACGCACTCACTTCACCTACAAATGTTGCCGGACGGGACATTGGCCAATTTAATACACTTTATTGGCCGCTGATTGTCACGATTGACATCGCGAAATCTCAACGTGAACATAGTATATGGGCGCTAAGGATAAGGAGGAACAAGGAATAAGTTACCAAAGTTTCAGACCGCTCGCTAAAGCGATGGTGAATGGCAGGGGACTTGAAGGCTTTGTGAAGTGACTTTTCTTGGTTTCCAGCGGCTGCAGATGAACCAATGAAAATCATATTGTTGTGAACTGTTGATCCACAGCGATTTTCCAAGTGAACGAGTCCAGGTAAGAAAACGCACGTGTCTACACTGGAATGCATGTTGCAGCAGCGTCCTTGTAACGTTCATGGTTACAGCTGACATGAACAACAGACTTGTCAACACAAAGTATTTCTATCTTATTGTTTCTATGCATATTAAGGTATAGACGCCGTAGCGTTGGACAGAAGCGCGCCTTTGATCACGTAAACAAACGTCCAAACTTTAGAAATCAGTCGCAGTGGAGTGATATTTCGCTCTTTCTGCTGTCTAAACCTAAAATGTTAAACTATTTACATATGTCGGATCTCTGTGGAGTGAGGTTTGGACAAATAACTGACTACACATCGCCTTCTGTTAGCATTGCGGACGACGGGCGCTCTTGGCGTTGTCGCATGGGAATGCCTTTAGAGAACGCGTTGTGTATCCCTGAGATTGAGTGCCTTGACATAGGCATATTTTAAAAACCTCGATGACTTTTACCTGTGTGTGCATTTTCGCCATTCAGTTGTAAATAGAGGGTTTACATATAGGCTACGCAGCCAGTTGGATTCAGAAGACTTTCTCACAAGTGAACTCTGGGTCACGGCAGCTGACCCTAGAATAACATGAGTCATAAATTAAAATAGATTCGAGCCTTAAAACGGATCCACTGGGAGACAATACCAACCAGAGAAAACAAAACGAGGATCCCAGTGCAGCGAGATTATCAAGACTGTAAAATTGCCTTATTTGCATTGCGGAACGATTGTCGGCCCCATTCAGCGTGCCATGTTATTACGCCTATTGTTACAATATCCTAAATATGTGTTAAAAAACGTCATGTAACTACAATTACACACACTCGCTCTCCCTCCTCTCCAAAACACACACACAAGTTTTGGGAAGTGCTGCTGAATATTGATCCTAGATTCTGAAACTAAATTCAGTATGTTATAGTCTTTTAACAAAATGAAGCATTTCAACATTTAATTTTAAACAAAAGATTCAAATGTATCAACATCCAAATAACTTTCGCTCTCGGCTGTCTGGTCCTGGATGCGGGGTCATCCGGGATTAGTGGGAGTCAGCACAGACAGCAGCGCACTGGCAAACACTGATAGCCTATAGCCACTTGAGGGTGTTCCCCAAATTTAGACATACCCTTCTTCTCAGATAAGGCTTCTTCGGAGCGCTGCAGGCTTCATGATAAGGGTTTAAACAAACACGTGCCAGCTGGGCGAATTACAAACCAATACGGGGTAAATGCGGTGGATTATGGCAATGACCGGATAATTGTCACAACGAACTATAAACCGCGATAGCCTATTCAATTCAGAATGTCTCTATTGTATAAATGTGTAGTGAATTGATGTGTCAATTCTCAATTTCACATAGTCTAATCAGCGCTGCTAGTCTATTAATCAACATTTAATTAAGTAATTATAAAGGCTATATAGGCTATTTCATTTGATGCGTTTTGATAGACCTGATCATCAGGCCTATCAAAACGCATCAATAATCATAATCATGATCTGAAAACATCAGGTCCTGATGTTTTCAGATCATGGCAGCGACTCGGCCCATATCATTTCTGTCAAGACGTTTAATTGTTTGGTCTCTCGCAAGACAGTTTATAGCGCATTCCTTCTTAAGTGCTTGTTTGAAAAACAATCCGACGTCGAGAGCCCCTCCTGTGTGTGGGCTGCTGAAGTTGATCTCATATGGTATTTTGTTTTGAGCAGGTGCTGCGTGTTAAAGTTCCCTCATAAGGTAAAGTGGCATTAGATCGTCGGCCCCGTCCAAATAGCAGGCTTATATATAGGCTGCCAATTCAGCACATTGTCCGCCCGGTCACGGCAGAGCAGTTATAGCCTGCATGGCTGTTCTCTGCTTCAGGGAAGCTGACCTGCAGCAAGAGCACTACCTCCCAAGTTTGCTCTTTTCCCACAATATTATGATGTCACAATTATATTTTTATAATGCTTTATATTCACATTACTTGTTAAATTCATGTTATCCTCTTTCCTGCCTTATAGGGTTTTAAATAACAATAGGCTGATTGCACTTAGTGCATATAGTGTATACAGGTACCGGTATACCTTGTTGTATCTTTTGCCTAGTCATATGCCTATAGAGTTTTTCAATGTAATCATTATAGGCCTATAAAACATTGGACTGCGTCGTTTTCTTTAAACATTTTCGAAAATATTTGTTTAAAGGTAAAACATTTGAATAATATTACCAAGCTGAAAAAAATATATAAACAATTTAAAAACATATTTTAAAACGATTTAAAAATTAATCTCCTTCAACAAATTATTCCTTATATTTTACCTGCTGGCAACCCCTTATATCTTTATTAATTGAATTACTTTTTCAAATTTTATTATGGTTAATTGTTAGCATTAATAATAATCTTGATAATAATTAATTGTTTTATTCATCAAATTATCTATATATTTTCTCTTAAATTACTGAAGTTCACATCATTTTCTAAAGTAATATGTGTTGAGAAACCAAATAAATAAAAATAGGAATGAAATATAAATCTCATGAATGGATATGATGCTATAACAAAAACTGGGAGAGTTCATCGCAAGTGTTTATAACCCTAAACATGAAAGCTGATGTCAGACGACTGGGAATAACTAAAAAAAAGAGAAACTCGTTGAACAATTTTTGGAAATATTTTAAATTATTAATTATCTTAGTTGTATAGAACATTGATCTGTTAACGGTTTATCTTTTTTCTTTCTACGCGTTTAAATCGGTGATTATGTTATTTAGGCTAGGATTAATTAGGCTACTTCTTTTCTAGGATGTCCTTCACCTTCATAGGAAAACCGTGCTCACCATTTTCAGCGTGTGGCCGAGTTCTAATTATTTGTTGTCGGGCGTTATGAAAAAGACACCAGCCCTTAAATTGAACATGTGTTGAACAAACACAAATTAAACATTTAGCCTTAAGTATTTCTCTCTGGGTCCTAAGTGCATATTAGGCAGCCTATACTTATCTCTGGTCCAAAGACACACCCAAATTGCAGTGTTGTTGCTGAAAAAGAAAGGTTGTGTAGCCCTGTTGAATGAGCAGCACACGTTTCTCAACCACAGTGCGCCCATGTACGGTTGTGCTGCACGTGTGTGTGTGTGTGTGTGTGCGTGCGTGTGCGTGTGTGTTATGGACATCTGTTTGCGTATTTTTTACAAAAATAAAAAAATAATAGCTTTAATGTTTGTGGAATTGTGTTTAGTGTAGCATATCTGATTTTGTTTGTTTTGAGGACTTCACTGCTTTCACATCTAAAATATCATACACGTTTGTGAATGTTTGTGTGTGTGTGTGCGTGTGCGTGTGTGTGTGTGTGTGTGTGGGGGGGGTTACAGCCTATGTTACTTATACTTATGTTTGTGTAATGTGTATTGTGTGTGTGTGTGTGTGTGTGTATGTGTGTGGCTGTCGCATGCCATGCTAGTTGGGTGTTCTGTGCTCTATAGATTCCTTCTATGGCTCCTACCGTCACACACAACCTTGGGAGCAGTTTATTGGTCAGAGGGGAAAAATAGGGAGACGCTTTCTTCATTCTCGTTTAGGCACTCGTTCAATTGTCAGTGGAATCTTTTCTGTCCGCACTCGATTGTGGCACCTGCTCCCTCTACCGCTAATACAAAGCTCAAAGTGAGAGCTTACCTGCACGTCGCTCTCTCTTCCCACAACACACTGTAACACACTGTTTTTTTTGTGCTTTATCACATCTTGTTTTGTGCTAAGGCCCTATAATTGTTCCGCACCTGATTAGCAGAGCATTTGCTCAAGGTTACACAGAAACTACACAGAAACCTCTCTCCCTCTCTCTCTCATTCTCCCCTACACCCCTCTCTCTCAACCTCTCTCTCTCTCTCTCTCTCTCTCTCTCTCTCTCTCTCTCTCTCTCTGTCTCTCTCTCTCTCTCTCCTCCCCCATTAACTTTCACCTCCATTAATGCACAAGAGAGTCACTCCACATTTGCTGACGCTAACACTAGCATTGGCTATTATGTGCCTGAGAAGGATTGGGCGAGATTTATAAGTGTATGGTTTACACAAGGCGAGATGACAAATGGCTGTTTCAGTGTTAACACAGTCAAAAAGATGGCATCCTTCCAAGAAATGCAGCATTCACACCTCAAAAGAAGACAAAAAACAAAAACCAAAACAACAATATCAAAATAAAAAAAACAAAAACAATGATTAGATGTTTGGATGGTTTTGGTAGTTTTATTAAGAATGACACATGGGACAAGGCAATGGTCCACTTTAACTTGTTGTAAAGAAAGAAGTGCTGAATGATTGACGGGATAATTATTGAGTTTTGTTTTATAGGAGTGTCTCTTTCAGAGTGCTTAACTACCTGCTAGAAGCTCCAAGTATTAATTTATGCATCAATCTCCTGCCACAGAATGGCTTGAACTTGAGCAGGTATTCACAAGCATTTCGACATCACCTATCTATTACAAAGACTCCAGCAGTTCATCTGTCTTCACTGCCATCACTGTAACCGAATGGAGAACTGGAAGGATGATCACATAAAGAAAAGTACTAAGATTTGAATTAGGTTTTGTTTACCTAAAGGGTTTTTCACTTTTACTGTTGTAATATAAATAACTCCTAGTGGAAGCTATAGCAAATATTGTATAACCAACACTTTACCACTCAGTTGACAAAACTACAAACAGCAATTCCTTTGGATATAGCAATATTGAAATTATACATAATTATTTTAAAATGTTTTTCCTAAAATGTATTTGCATTTTTGGATATACAGTCCTTAGTAATTCTAATGTTGCATGCGAAATAGATCAGCCTCACATGTTACTGCCTAGCCTGGAAGTCCCATCATGATAACTTTATTGAAGCACTTTTAACAGATGAAATCATTGTTTAAAAAAAAGGAGAGAGAGAGAGAGAGAGAGAGAGAGAGAGAGAGAGAGAGAGAGAGAGAGAGAGACATACAGTAATTCATAATGGTGTTTCTCTGCAGACTTGACGGAGGTCTTAAAGCTTGCAAAATGCTGCCAAAACGTACATTTACATGTACATGTACTAAAATAAGTACTGGAAACAATGCCCCTGGGTCTAATGTCTCTACTAATTCCTGGTCATAAATTAGGGATACATTGATGAGGTTGCCTTATTTGATTGAGCAGACTATTGTGATGTGTGAATTCAATATTCTGCAATGCATGTGCTTAAATATATATTGTGTATCACATAATAGTACTACATTATGTTAATTATTATGTAGTCCTAATCTTCTTAATCTTATTTATTGTTACAATATAATAGTATTTATCAAATATTTCATTTTCAAAATGTCAAAAAAGTTTGAAATGCATGGGAATGAATTACTGCAGTCAACACACTGGCGATGCGTGTGATTGGACCGTAAACATGTGACGAGCATGCAGCAACAATTGATATGGATCGACTGAGATGTCCTTCAAACTAACTACATTTACTGTGTAAAATTAGTAATTGTGCTGTGTGAAAGCTGTGTATAATTGCCACCAGTCAAAAGCATTGACACCACACATACCAGACAGCTACAGTAAAAGACAGGATAGTGTTGATGTTTGTCTGCACGTGTCATTGTCAAAGCTGAAACATTCGAGTCTCTCAGGGTTGCTGGGTGCACAAGGCTCCTTGTCTGGATCTGGAAGTTGCATTCAAGGAAGTTGTATGATTGAAACCTTTATGGTTGTTTATAAAGGACAAGTGCCATTCAACATCTGTGCAGTGTTCATTCACTAGCCTTGCTTAGTTTTTCCCCAACAGCAAGCAGCATATGATAAGTTTATAAATGAATATAAAACATTTTTGAACCTCAATTCTAACACCAACCAGAACTTGTACTCTGATTTTTGTCTTAGATGTTTCTATTATTAGTTAGCTAGTTTACCCCCAACTATAACCATTGTCACTAAGATAACGTGTTCCTGAATAAAGGAATAGCTGAATCCTTAAAACATCAATGTACTCACTGTACACTCAGTGTGGATAAAAGCATCTGCTAAATGTTCTAATGTGTAATGGGAAGTATATATATGATCGACTCAAGAAATATACGGCATATAAATTGAGTAGGAAGCCTGATATATGATTGTAAAACCCACTCAAACCCACACAGTTACTGTAATACAAGACTAGCAGTACACTCTACAAGGTGACGTTTACGTCGCTGTTGTTGGCGTTTCCTTGGTGCTCCATGTTGTGGAAGTGTCTCCCTGTTCCAAAGCCATCAGGCCTCACGGTGGTTTGGAGCAACGAGGCGTGGCAGCGGCCTGTGGAAAAGGCTTTGTGGTAAAGACGTGAGGGCTATAGGGAGAAGACCGGTCCCACCCGTCACGTCAAGGCCCAAACCATACTGGTCGGCAGCCATCTGTCAGCGCGGGGTGTTTCCATGGTTTCCAGGCTGTGGAGTCAAGTCTTTGATGGAGCCGTTGTCATTGTGAGGTGGCAGAGAGGGTTCAGGCTCAGAAAGAGAGAGAGAGAGAGAGAGATAGATGTTAGAAAGAAAGAGAAAGAGAGAGTTGGGAAAGAGAAAGAGATGGGCGGAAGAGAGAGAGAGAGAGAGGGAATGAAAGAAAGAAAGAAGGAAAGAAAGAAAGAAAGAAGGAAAGAAGGAAGGAAAGGTGGAAGAAAGAGTCCTTCAATGAAATTCCAACTCTAATGTGCAGCACAAGCTGGTTATCTTTGGAGTACAAATCTGAAATGACACCCATCCCCCTGGTATGGTAGGCTATGTGCACCGCGCGGGAGGGGCGGAGGTATGCTCGGGTAATGTTTCGGGAATCACTTGGGCGCACTGACAAGCGGCGCGCCGATCTGGGCGTCCAGCTGACTCGGCCGGGCCTCCGGTTTCTGCCACGTAATCCAACACATGGTATGACGGTAACACAGGCATATAGACAATCCCTTCACACACAGGCACATATATATACCCACACACACACGGCTATGGAAGCACAGCTGCATGCACACACAAACTGACATGGCAATAGACCAAACACACACGCACACACGCACGCACACACACACCATTTAAAGAGATTTGCAGGGAGGCTATATAGGACCCACCTTTGGTTTGTTTGTCTATTCGCAAACCTCGCGGTACCTTTGAGAACAGTCAAGAGAACAGTGTTCAGCGATTGCCCCCGAGATGTGACAACGCCGAGCACAAAAGCAGCTCCCATAACTGTATTTTTGTAAGGTAGTTAATTTGTCTTGGCTGGCAGCAGCTGTAGCCACATAAAGTGGCCCCCTGCCATGGTTCCCTCACCCCGATTGACTGGAGGAGCGCTTGTTCAATGCTGGGGGAGAAAAACGCTGCCTCAGCAAGCGGTTCATTCCCAGCCACACGGAGCTTACACGGCATTACCTTGTTTAGTATGGGAAATATATGTCAGTTGTGTTCTGGAGGCCTGGTATATAGTAGGAGACAATCTCATTTGCTGCTTTGTATAGAAAAGGAGCTTATGTCATAAACACGCTATTGTGACATGAGGCCCACTGAGATTATACTGTATGCATGTCTTAAATGTAACTACTTTGTGAAGTTCACGTGCATCATTTTTTTTTTCTTCTTCTTTGCATTTTAAATGCACAATGGGTTCTGTGTCTGTACTTGGTGTACACGCAGATTTAATCTTTAGCCTTTTGTTAGGGGAGGGTTATTGTATGAGGGCAACAATTGGAACTGGTAGAAATGAATACAAGCTGCTCTGATGTTTTCAGGTTTTCTTTGTTGTTGTGCGAGTCCACAATGAGGAGTGGCAGGTAATGATGGACAAGATGATAATAGTCTTAATTTGAGGAGCTTTCATAATGTATATCTTAGAGGAAAAAACAGTGTAGCCATGCCCATTAAAGAAATATAAAACATGGGCCAGACAGGATTTGCTATGTGTACACTTCATTGTGTAAGCAACAAATGTTTCTGTTATGTTGGTTTTAACCACACAATTAATTCCAGAAATTGTGGATAATCATTGTTGTGTACATTTAACTAATAAGGTACTATTATGTTGTTTGTGAGCTCGTAACAAAAGACAATTTTATTTTCAGCATTACGTGAGATTTTGTTTTTTTAATCCAACCTTTAATCTTAAATCTTGAATATGCCTTTCTTTTACCAAGACAGGAGGTATATTCTTCTAGTGACAGCTAATATGTATGTGTAGGTGAATTAATATCATATTGAAACAGACCATGCACGCTTGCTTAAACCTTTGTAGTATATAAGGATATATAGTCATAGTTGTTCCATAGATAGTCTGTTCTCTCTATGTAGGTTTGCTACATAGCACAACATGAGGGAAAGAAAAAGCCACAGTTGAATACACTATCTCAGATCATCGATTTTCTTTGCAAACTAATATCTAGGTGTGCCATGAAACGTCTGTTCAATTATATTACAAACAGGCCTGGCCTGAGTATTTCAAGGGAACGAGAGATAAATATGTATTCAGAAATAATTGAAACAACAGCAATAAAATAAAAGATCCTTTTCACTGCCATTTACAGGTTAGAGCTGAATGTGTGCTCCACGATTGCCCTCTCCTGCCACCATCGCTTTCTTCACGGTCTCTGCTCTGTCCTCTAAATCATATCCCTCTCTCAATGATTACTCACTGAGTATTGGCTTGACAGGAGTTTTTCTTCCCCCTCCGTTTCCCCAATGGACTCATTTACATTTACGCATGCAGCAATTAATTATAGGCTGGTGCTGGCCTTGTAAATTAAAGGGTCGGCCTCGTTAATTGCCCCTGACAGTTAAAGCCTTGTTTGGGCCGTGACAGGGTTGACATCAGGGACAGTGGAAACTTAGGTTTGAGGCAATGTGAATGCCTGAGCTTGAATGCCTCACAAAGCTAATGTTGCGTTCTATCTAATAATGAGAAGATCTGCATTCCTGATGCGTGCGAAACACGTCTTGGTCAGTAAATTGGGGACCCAGTAAGCTGTTTGTGAGGAATGTCACAAAGACATTATTTGAGACCCCCCCCCCTATATCGGCAGCCCTGACTGTACAAACACCACCAAACTTTTGATAAAAAGCCTTAATTTTTATAAATTTTCCAATTATTTATACATTATTTATTCAATTTCAGCTGCTAAAATTTAACTTAACGTAAATTCTCAAACGCTTATCGTTGTATTGAGTGTATAGCAAGAACAAGAGGAATTAGCCTTGTTGTTCCAATACTTTGGAGGGGACTGTATTCAACTCAATATTAACTAATGTCACCGCAGAATAACCTAGGCCTTCCCTCATAGGTCCTTGGTTGTGGTTTCAACGATAGTGCACACTGAACAACAGACATAGAATAAACAATAAATTACATGGTTAGTCATTCTCGAGAACGCTTGCTAACTTAAATCAAAACAAACTCCCTCAGAAGCTCCGCCCCACACATTGAAACACATTGTGAATCCACGGGCATTGTAGTAGTATTTAAGTGTGGAGTATCCCTCCCCTGTGTCGCCTCACACATTGAAAAGCATTGTGAAGCAAAGCATTGCATTACAGCTTTGTTGTTGTGAGCGGTGTTTATGTTCCTACTTACGGAGCCAGGGCTGTGTAGAAATACCGGATACATTTTCCAGCACGCACAGAGAACGGTAAGCTAACGTAATGTAAGGTAATGTAAGGAAATATTTGTTGAATGTGACAAAAGTGTATTAGCTTAGTAGTCGGTAATTCTGCTGCCTGAGCTCCTCTGTATGAAGATGACAGAATGTGGTCTCAACACTTTTTTAAGTAAAAAGTGAACATCTTTACATAAAGCTATTGCACATATTGTATGTACTGTTTTAATGGGTGTTCATTATTGACAGTTAATGTGGTGTATACTTGTGTGTATACTTTGATTTTAGTAGTATTTAAATACCCATCGAAAGGATATCTGAGCAGCAGACATTTGCCTCCAATGTTTGCCATCACCAGTCTCAAGCTATGCGTTGGCTTCCACTAACCTGTCTGGCATTGTACTACACAGGCCAATTATCTGTCATCTTGTCAAGACATTTAGTAGCAATGCATGCTTTAGAAAGGACCATTTTCTACCACACACTAACATTTCTCTCAGCGTTGCTTTCCTGTTGGTTGAAACATAACCAGGGCATAACCAGGGTTGCCAGTCGACACAGCAGCGCAACAGTGCATTCAAACAGTATCTAAGGAAAGAGAAGATATACATTTTGAATTAAATATATGATATTAATATTATGGCATACACTATACTGTATATTGTAAAACCAAGCTTGAATATAGGCATCCACAAAAACCAGAATACATGTGCATTGCTCTTTAGAAAACATAGCACATTTGAATGGTAAACAAAATACAAGAACCTATTTGTCTCCCTGAGAGTGTTGTGGCACCTGGTGAGACAACTATCTGATTTATGATTGGCTGGCTGATATCAGCAAATCTTAAACACAACAGTAGACTAATAATCTCATGTTTATTCAAATAATTTTACAACACCACGTGACATAGTATGGCTTTAAACCATTACATGTGTGTTGTGTTAGTATCTTCACTCCAAATGCTCCCAGAGGCATTTTTCCGCGGACCCAGTAGTCAAACGTGTGTCTCGTTCTCACAGTTGTGGTGTTTCCACTTGAAGACGCTCCGTTTGGTCTGCAGCTCCTTCCCTCGCAATAAGGCCCTCTTTTCTTCTCTACCACACAGCCATGTGTTTGTGCATACCGCGCCAGCCGGACAAAAGCAAGGGGAGAGATCCTATTCACGTCTGCCTTTGACATTCACCTCTTGTTTTTACAACCTTTCGCAAGGCGTGCTGTTTGCGCAGCAGAGCGGCCTTTGTCTTGAAGACGCCGGACAATGGCGAGCAGCAAAATGTAATCTCCTCTTCGGCGTATATACAGCGAGCGGAGGGGTGAAGTTGAGACTGGCAACCCCTCCTCCGCACCCACCCAGCCAGCCTCCACCCTTCGCTTGAGCAATGTTTCCTCTCAACAATGAAATCAGACGGGAATACATGTTGTCACTTAGGTGACCGTGAAAGGTCTTTTGTGGTCGAGAAGAACAAAATGTTTCCACTCAAGCAAAGATCCCTTAACATTGTTCCGCCCATTAAAGGTGTTGCGGGTGGGCGGGTTTCCCACCCGCACGCAGTCATAACTGGTGACTCGCTGATTCCAGATCAGGGTACAGGCGTTTGGCATGAAGCAGCACAGTTACACCCTCAAGAAAGCACACACAACCCGTTATGCACCGTGTGTTGCAAGGCAACATCAAGGCGACACAATGCTTCACAAAGAGAACGAGACTGTGAACAGCCAAGGCCCAGCTGAATGCAAGTGTGGGGATGCACAGTGAAATCACAACAGAGTCGTTGAGATCGACCAAAGGCTGGAAACAATGCCAGTGAGTGTTCCCCCTTAAAAACCCAGTGTGGGCTATAAGCTCATCATTTATGGATCAACAGCACCCTATTCTGGTTTAATTGCCCACATGATTAGCTGGAACCATACCCAGTTTCCTGTGGCGCGGACGCAGCATAGGAAGTGCCGAGCCTCACGTAGTGCTAATCTAGCTGGAAGAACCTCGATCTGATAAGAGTTCCATTGTTCCTCCTCTCAATGTGTCCGCATCTGCACAAGTGGCATTGACAGCTGCGGTGAGACGACATTACGGGTCTGCGGATATTTTAGTGCCTGAATGCGCACATTCATTCTGCAGGTGCAGGCTTTGTGCACGGGTATAAAATATCTCCTTGTGTCCCCCCACATCTCTTATCTCTCCATCCTTCTCTGTCTTCAAAGATAATATTTTGCTTCTCCATATGCAGAAGGCAAGTAGGTCTCCCCCATTTTTTTATTTTTTTTGGCGCGTTTAAGATTCTTTCGCAGACAGGTGTGGTTTAGCGGCGAGGCTAAACCTTAGCACATGTGCCGCTTTACAGCTGTTGGGACAGTGGGAGAGAAAGGTAGCGTAGCCGTTATTCTTCCCCCTCCCCCCCCCCTCTCCCCCCACCCCCACACACAGTTGTCAGGAGCTCTCTAGAATGGCTTCATAGATGGTTCTCCTTTGTAGAGTGGCAGGAGAAGTGATTTATTAGGGACTGGACATGAGTGTGAGTGGAAGAATGTTGTTTGAAGACAGGAAAATGTGTGTGTGTGTGTGTGTGTGTGTGTGAGAGAGAGAGAGAGAGAGAGAGAGAGAGATGGAAGTCCTTCAATGAAATGCCAACTAATGCCAACTAAAGCTGGCAATCACAAGAGAGCACAATACAGATGCATTTATGAAAGAGGATTCAAATTAGACAACTAAAGCTAATTAGTAGAATCATATTAGTGAGGACAGCTTGTTTAAAAGCAAGGGTGAAGCAAATTGGACATTTTGCCAGCCTCTCCCTTGAACAGTAGCTTAAGTAGAACAATAACACATTTTCCAGATGTATTTGTGTAAGGGAAAAAGACAGCATACACTTATGTCTCTATTTTCCTGTGTGCGCCATTGAGTGTCTATACCCTTGTATAGTCTGCGTGTGTGTGTGTGCGTGTGTGTGCGTGTGCGTGCGTGTACGCGCGCGCGCGTGTGTGTGTGTGTGTAGCCACGTGGCTGACTGTGGTGTCTGACAGTGGCTGGACATGTTCCAATGCCCAACAACTCAATGAGGTCTTACATCTCTATTTTGTCCATTTCCTCTACGTGACATGTCACTGTACATTTAGTTCAGTCCATCATTTAAAGTAAGCAAGCAAGTAAGTAAGTAAAATGTATTTATATAGCACATTTCACAGATAAAAATCACAAAGCGCTTCACAACATAGGGGAATACACAGAAATAATACATGACAGCACATGACACAAATAAATAACCTAACAAAAGCAAATAAACAAACAGAAATACACATCAGACGGGCCTCACCACCCTACAGTCTAACTAAAAGCTTCTTTAAACAAACGGTTTTCAACTGTGTTTTAAAAGTTTCCACCGAATCCAAGCAGCGTAGGAAAGGGGGCAATGCATTCCACACCCTAGGTGCCGCTGCCTGAAAAGAACGGTCCCCTCTAGTTTTAAAATGTGTATGGGGAACAATTATAAATCTAAAGGCAGGATTAGAGATATTCTCAAGAACGCTTGGTAACTTTGAGCTCAAATCAAAACAATATCCCTCCGCTGTCCCACCTCACACATTAAAAACGCATTGTGCAGCAAAGCGTAGTTCTGTAGCTTTGTTGTTGTTGTGAGCGGTCTTTATGTTCCTATTTACGGATTCAGGGCTGTGCTTTAAAGATGGTCATGGCTTCTGAAAAAATATTGTTAATATTTTAACTCGATCAAAGCAAAATTCAGTGGCACGGGGTGCTCTCTTAACGCCCCACACATTGGACACGCATTGCCAAGGTTAGGATAGAGTTGCGTGGTGCAGTCCGCACCACTTTTTTTGTGATCCCATTTACAGAGCTAGTGCTGTGTAGAAAGACCAGGGGATTATGTCCAGCACACACAGAACGGACAGCTGGCAGACTGTGAGTAAATATATTCACTGAATTCACTAAAAGTGTATTAGCTTACAGTTTCTGACTCCACCTTTAAGTAGGTTATCAAACGCCAGGCAACTGTAACCTGCAGCCACACTGCATCCTTCACTGAATCACTGCATGTGTGTGCCCACACACTCTGAAGCAGCTGTTACAATGTATAAAGCCAGGATATTACTTGGAGATATACTCTGAGATATACTCTTCTGACGTGAAGCAACAGGTACATAGAATATGTGGTGTAACCAGACCCCAAATTAAAAGCAGGGTTAGTCAGGGTTAGAACTTGCTAACAAGCTCAAATCAAAACAAAACTCCCTCAGAAGCTCCGCCCCACACATTGGAATGCATTGTGAAGCCTAGAGCATTGTTGTTGCGAGCAGTGTTCGCCACTTTGTTTATATTACACTTTGTTGTTATATTTACGGAGCCAGGGCTGTGTAGAAGTACCGTAATGTTATTTCAGCACGCACAGAGAATCATAAGATGCGGTGCGCAATGCGAGAAGATATTTATTGATTTAGACAAAAAGTGTATTAGCTTACAATTAGTTTGCAATTGTTGAATATACTTTAACTTTGTGACTATGGTCTAGTATGCTCCATTGGGATGTGTTTGCTGCATCTTACTGGGTGTAGACCTCTGGTTAATTTTAAAACTACCGGAGCAGCCTAAACTAATACACATTTAGTCAAATTCATCAAATATCTCCTCACATTTCGCTAGCTTACCGTTATCTGTGCGTGTTGGAAAAAATGATCGGATACTTCTACACAGCCCTGGCTCTGTAAATAGGAACATAAACAAAGTGGTGAAAACCGCTCACATCAACAAAGCCGTAGTGCACCAATTTGCTTCATAATGCGTTTTGATGTGTGGGGCGCCGTCACGTACGGCGTGGAGGAATATTGTTTTGATTTGAGCTCGAAATTAGCAAGCTTTCTCGAGAATGACTAACCCTGCCTTTAAGTGACTTTGTGTGTGTTCATGAGAAAGTCAGTTACGAGTGCTTGTGTGTGTGTGTGTGTGTGTTCTCCACGGCAAACCCCCTGCCTGGTATCCAGCTGCCTCACTGATTACCCAGGTGTCAAGACAGCAGCATGCATGAGGTGGAACAGAGGAACATAGAGAGGAAAAAAGAAGGGAAATAGAATAACTGGTTCTGCAGATATCTGGAACATGTTGAGACGGGCCAAGTGTGAACGGCGTTCAGGTCTTTCCAACCCGCGTGCACGGTTTGTTGAAAATAGCTGTAAAACGTTGATTCTTTCCCCTTCCACAAGAACTTTGAACACAAATGTTTACTGGGACTTTTCTTAGTGTATTTTTTATTATTGTTTATTATTATTAAAGCATCTTCTTGCGATTAAAGGGACTTGC
The DNA here is from genome assembly GCA_027564755.1 of Amblyopsis hoosieri. Classification (NCBI taxonomy): domain Eukaryota; kingdom Metazoa; phylum Chordata; class Actinopteri; order Percopsiformes; family Amblyopsidae; genus Amblyopsis; species Amblyopsis hoosieri. Next base: position 20,783 of record JAODUE010030854.1, read on the forward strand.
AATATAAGCCTTTGAGTTGTTCAGGCTAGGTTTCTAAGGAAGGATAATTTGCTTGATTAACTCTCTGAGGACGGCCTCGTCGCCCGCGACGACTAAGTGCTTATCAAACATTATGATAAATAACTTCGCGCCCCTTTATCCTATCGATTTGCGGTCAAAAGTGAGAGCGCAGGGAAAATCTCCTTAGACCCCAAAGAGTTAAAGATGTGAATAAAAGATCATAAATGCACAGTGTTAGCTTCTTCTCATTGTTCTCTATTAGCCTCAAATTGTGAAATCAAAGGCGTGTTTGTGTTTTGCTCTTTGTGAAGCTGAGGCCAAGGGGCAGAGTGCCACTGTGATTCATAACATTGCAGTTGTGTTTTGTGTCTATCTACAGTACGAGCATTTGTCTACTGTATGTGAACAATCTCTCTCCCATTTTTCTGTTTTATTTACAAAAAGTCTATATATACATACATATATACACATTATACATATACAAATACATACATATATATATACATATACATATATACAGTATATATATATTTTATATATATATATATATATGTATATGTATATAAACTTTAGAGGGCAGCCTGTTTCATCCTTAACCCTTAGAGGGCAGCCTGTTTCATCCTTAACCCTTAGTGGGCAGCCTGTTTCATCCTTAAACCTTAGAGAGCAGCCTGTTTCATCCT
>JAODUE010030865.1:0-45469 GCA_027564755.1 Amblyopsis hoosieri
GATGTAGTCAGTCTTAAATACGTTGAATATGTACTTTGTCGACGCTCCCTTACTTGCGCTGGTTATGTGAAGACCGACCACAAAGTTGCGGTACATCTGAATGTCTGAATATCAAACGTAAAACTGCCTTTACCACGGTGTCTTACTCCAGGAACGGGGAGGCCAACACACTATTGTGAAGGCTTGTATGTACGAGGCCTGTATGTGACAGCGCCTGTTTGCGTCATGCCACTGGTCCCAAATAATGTAAATCCGCCTTTTCTGGGTGGAGCGGGATGGAGGGGGACAGAACATGTCGAGACCCCATTAAAGTGGCCACGCTCTGCCTCACTGCCCCCCCATTGTACTGCACAGTAGGGCTGAGCCATCGACTGGCCGGCGACAACGCTATGGGGTGGGTTCTGATCGCCGTGGCAACGTGTGCGCTAGCAGCATCCCACTTTGTCAAAGGTAAGTGCTGAAACAAGCATGAGGTCTGCTGTATTGTTAGAGCGATGGCTTCTGCCACACATAGTGGTTTAGCAATGTGACTGTTATGCATAAAGATTGAAATGGAACATTAAACTCATTGTACACTAATGCAGTTGCCAAATGCTAAAGAGAGTTCAGCTGGTATCGGGTAAAACGCGCTCATGCGTTCCTTGAGATGTGAAGAAGTGGTTCCTCAGGCCACCTGAGAATAAAACATTTGGAAGTTCGTTGTTCTCCTAGGCGACGAGTGGTGGTGGCAGTATGAAGAGGGAATACGACACTACAGACGAGAGGCTCTCGTCAAGGTATGATAACAGTTTACAACATGCAGAGTAAACATTTATTTATTGTATGCCCCCGATAAGCTCAATGTCACCTACTGCTGTGTTCATTATAAAACACAAATGTTTTCACCACTATTGATTTAACTAATGATTTCTTTCCACCAACGTCATACGGCTAGGCACGACAAGTTGTAAAATGTCAAGCAATAAATGGCGGAATGGAAAGTCAGTTGGTCCTGTATTGAACACTGTTAGCTAAGATGTAACTGTGAATGTAACATCAGCCAACACCAACCATATAGTTCTATGACACCAATGCTATTGGTGCTATTGAATAGGCATCCAGAGTATTTGCAGCATAAGCTAAAATTGCAAAAAAACACATTAAGCATGTCCAGGGAGAGACAATGACATTGTGGGAACACACTAGAGCATGGATGCCTGTTCTGTCCTTGAAGGATTACAGAGATAATTTAAATACCATTCTTTTTGAGGGGTTATAGAAGGCATTCTTGCTTAGAAAATAATAGCTTTATGATTTGCTAGAGATCTTTACCTTTCCTTTTGGGACCATTGGATTGATCATACTGTAAGTGTCAAGTACATCTCAAATGAAGTAGTCCTGTTCATAGCAGTGCTCCTGCTCGTAACGAATTTGACTCGTAACTCGTAACTAAGTGTGTATTCTCTCTGTGTTACATCCTTATTTTCTTCCATTAGGAGTTCCCTGAGAAAACTAGGCCAGTGAATTTCAAACATAATTCTCTGTTCCAGTGTCCAGACATGAGTCCTTCACCCTCTGTGCCCTCTTCAGGTCAGATAGGCCTATATCCCCTATGTAATATTGTCCGAAAGGCACCAGAATCCATTGATTCTGTCTTTCTCTTTGACCTTGTCGTCTGCAGTTGAGATGGTGAAAGCAGCGGATATCAAAGTTATTGCTGCTTTGGGGGATTCTGTGACCGTAAGTGTCTCTCCTATTATTCTCCTATAGATTTCCAACTGTAGGTTTACAGTAGCAAGACTGATTAGTGGCGAACATATTGGACACATCATGTGTTCTGGAGAAGCTTGTTGTAACATTTGACCTTTGTATGAATAACAGCTAGACTATGTTTAAAAAGGTATAGTAAGTCATTCTCGAGAGTGCTTGCTACATTCAAACTCTCTGCCCACACTCATTGGAAATGCATTGCAAAGGCTAGGGTGTTGTTGTTGTAAGCTGTGTTGTTCGCCACCACTTTGGTTGTTTTCCTATTTATAGCGCTGTGTAGAAGTATTATTAATTTTTTTGCACAGATAAAGTTAAGATAGCAAAATGCGAGAAGATATCTGGTGAATTTAACAGCTTACAATCGCTAACTATACCTGTTTAATAAGTCGCAAACACCAACAGCTCATGAGTTTCAGGGATTGGTTTGTAGTTTGCCAAGATTTAGGTATAATCAGCCGTTTTTGGCTGCCTGGTGCAATATTTAAGAATATTTTGTCCTGTACCTTTCAGACGGCCATTGGTGCCAATGCCTCCAATGTCCTGGGGATTCCTGTTGAGTTTCGTCACGTGTCCTGGAGGTGAGGAAAGCCCTGTGTATAAAATCACATTTGGTACAGTCTCTCCTAACCGAAGATGAACTGGCCATTCTAGCTGGTATGCCCTAGCCTGACTCCGCCTGAGTATTGCTCTCAGCTCAATTGTTTTTGCAGAGATTACAGTCTGGAAACCCTGTTCGCATTGGTGTTTTCACAGCCACCCTGCGGGCGGACCAATCAGGGTGGGTTAGTGCGATGACGTTAAAGTCGAAAGTGTTTCGTAACGTTGGTACAGCTAGATTAATCGATACACACAGTTGTTGTAGCAATGCTGGCAGTTGGTTCAACGGCGTCCAATAGTTTCTAAAATTCAGGCAAGTAGGAAGCAACGACTGTTAACACGTCCCAGTAGAGCGTGGCCAGACCCTATGCACAAAGTGAATATTATGTCTGGTTACACCAGGCCAGAGCCATGGAAAGAGAGTTACGCCAACGGAAGTTTGACATTTTTAGCAGTCACACGGTTCATGGAGAGGCAAAACCTATGGCAAGAAAGTTCCAGGAAGTGCTTGGTGTGCAATTTGAATATATATACGGAAGTATAACAAAATTTTTTGGCAATTCGTAGTCAATAAATGCACCGATTTACATTTAACATATATTTTATAGGGTACCCCAGATTGATTGGTGCAGCGCCTAGCAACACGGTTCATGGAACCCCTGCACCTCTCTTCGAAACAGGCTTTAACTTTGCAGTTACTGGCCACAACACCTTGTAAGCGTTTCCACTGTAGCATGTACAGTAGAACAACTATGAGCTGTTGGATCCACTAAATTTGGGTCAAATATGTTTTTTTGTTTTTTTTGTATTATTATTTGAGATTGCCTTTTTATTTAACAAAATCTTATACGTATAAGTTTAAACTGAAATAGTGACTTGTGTTTACAGTACACTATATTAATAGAGGTTGTTCAGCATTAAATAATGTGAATATGTACATTGTATCTATAGTAATCTCCCTGGCCAGACGAGACATTTGATTGACACCATGAGAGACCATGAGGTGCTTTAAGTTTCCATTACATGTACTGTAATAAAATGTGTGTGTCTAAATATCTCAGGGAAATATTCAATTCTCAACCTTCTTTTCTAAGGGTCTGAAGTTTGAGGAGGACTGGAAGCTGTTGACTGTTCTCATAGGCATGAATGACATCTGTGATTACTGCAAGGATAAGGTAGCCGTTTCTCTCTGTGAATAATGGACTCCTTTAATTCAGACCTTTTTTCAACCTATCAAAAACTGACTTAAAATGTCCTATACATATGTTGGGCAAAATCAAGTTTCCATTTTCATCCTAGGCTTTGTTTTCAGTCAACAATTTTATTCACTACATGACAGTCTCCCTGGAAATGCTAATGACTGAGGTAAAACAATGTCTGCCTGTTTTCATTAGATTAAAAACAAATACAAAATGTATTTGTAAATATAAATAAGTTTTGTTGCTAATATGTATGTTTGTATGTTTGTAGCTATTCATTGTTGCAACATACGAGATACAAAATTGTTCTTATCAGTCATGCTGAATGAATGCGCACATCTCCCATTGGGTGTTGTAGGTTCCACGTATGATCGTTAATGTCGTTCAGATTCTGCCCGTGGAGACGCTACGAGAGGTGCAGAAACCAACACCAGGCTGCCTGCTACAGAGGTAGGAAATTAAAAACTCACCGGGCAGTTGGTGGGCCACAATGGCACGGGTTGTGGCTCATGAGCTTCTTTATATCTGCAGTGCACAAATGTAGTCACACGCCAAATTGTCCAATATAACAATGTACAAAACATATAGTATAGTCCTTAAATGCAAAGCAACACATAGTCCATTAATAAAAAATTACATACTGTACTGTATAGGCATTTATTATGGTATTAATACAAAATCACATAGTCCATTAATACAAAACAACAAAATAACATCTCAAACCCTGGGGTTTCTCAGGGTTTTCACTGCCCTAGACTTACAAGCAAAGTGACACAAACAGCTCTTGTAAATTATTTGGTTAAGAGCCACATAGCTTTGGACTCTGGCCAACGCTGCCATTGCTAATGGCAAGGCTGGAGCTAGATTTGATCAAGCATGAGTGCACTGATATATTGCCTGTTATGCATTGTTCCCAGTTTGAGATAGAGGAGAAAAAAAAAACTAAAAAACATAGATACATGCATATGATCAGGAGGTTTCATTACATTCTATATTGTTGCATTAAACTATTAAATTTTTTGAAAGTTTTAACAATGTTTTTAGCCTAATAGTAACTTGTATTGTGATTTCTTTTATGACATCTGATCACCACAACTACGGTATATGCAACACAGAGGTTAAAGTTAATTGAACCAAATGTCTTTTGGGTCTTTGTCTTTTATTTGTCCCCCTCTAGATCTTTCTGCTCATGCCTGATAAAGCCAGTAGCCAGCTCCCCTGAACTACGGGAACTAGTGGAGGTCAATTTAGAATTCCAGGTAACTCTAAATTGTTTTTAAAATATTTTTTTTTACACTGGCATTGCTTAGCCATTTCCAGTGGTGTAAACATATGTTCAGGAGTACAGTGTAATGAATATACAGCAGGGTACAAATGATTTGCCCGTGACGGTAATATTCTTGAAGTCTGTGTTCATTTTGACAGTTGACGCGTCCTCATTTGACAGAAACGCCTGGAGCAGCTGCTCTACAGCGACCGTTTCTTTAGGCAGGACTTTGCCGTCGTCCTCCAGCCCTTTCTGAAGCATGCCGCCCCGCCCCGTCTCCCGGTAATTTGTCCAGGCAACGACATTCATTCCGTTTCATTAGATAATTGAACTGTCCTGCGATTGACTCATCGACGGACCAACTCACTGGTGGCTTTTGGCTTTGACGATATGGAATTTGGAACGGCTCCATATACTGCAACTAAATGTATTTAACTGCATTAGAAAATGAACATGGGTCTGTGCCTGTCTCTCTGGGTAGGATGGGAAGATCGACATGACTTTCTTTACCCATGACTGCTTTCATTTCACCATGAAAGGGCATGAGGAGCTGGCCAAGGGACTCTGGAACAACATGGTGAGTATCTTGGGTTAACTTGTATACGAGGTCAAAGGTCAGCTCTATGCATTGATTTGTTTTTTTTAAAGGCTTTTCCTGATCCACTGTTTGCAACACCAAAACGATGATTTGACAGGCTTGTAATCGGATGCTTTTCAAAAAATATATTGTTTAAATACAGCATAATAACATACAGTATATACAGATCTAGAAAAGGATAATATATCACTGCACATTTAGACAAATAATAGTTTAAATATACTGGTAATATAACAAATCTAACAAATAAAATAATGATATTATAAAAAAACATATTACATTTACATAAAAAATAACAATGTATAAATAGTAAAGCCATGTATCTTAATCTTTTCCAGAGCTGTATGCATTAAATGTCATTACAAGCTATTTCAAGCTAAATGTAAGCTAATACACTTTTTGTCGAATTCAACAAATATCTCCTAATTTCGCTATTTTACCCGTTCTCTGTGTGTGTTGAAAATATAATCTGGTACTTCTACACACACCGTAAATAGGAATATAAACAAAGTGGTGAACACCGCTAATATCAACAAAGCCACAGCACTATGCTTTGCTTCACAATGCATTTCAACGTGTGGGGCGTCGCTGTGGAGGACCGCGGAGCAATACTGTTTTGATTTGAGCTCGAAGTTAGCAAGAATGACGACCCTGCCTTTAAGCGTAATAACAGTTTGGTATGAATTAGTACTTACTCATGTCTTGCTCAGTTTCAGCCTGAAGGAGGGAAGGTTATGGTGGGAAGTTTCTCTGATCCAATTGATCTTATCTGCCCATCTTCGGTGAGACCATTTCAAATATTTTTCTGACTACTGTTCTGACTATCAAGTATTTTAATCAAATAAAAACAAATGTACAAAATTAAAAGCGTCAAATCCAAATGCTCTAAATGTATCTGCTTCATATTCAGCATACAGTAGATCAGAGACGGAAAAATGCTAGTCTGTACCCTAGTGATTAACTGATAATATCGCTACAATACTGGCTCGTCCTGGTGGCCATTTCTTAAATCCCCCATGTGCCATTGGTCGCTCATTGTGTTTCCCGTTTGCAGGTCTATCCATATATCTTCACCAGACCTAGTGCAGCTAAGAAAGGCCGGCCTCCTGCTCACCGGGATCCCAAATCTGGAGCTCCACGACAGGCGGGGGTCCTTTGCTTTGTTCTGTACCTTTGTACTTTTGCTAGTATTATTCAAGCATGCCATGTAGCATCTGTGCACACTGTGGCTAAGTAATCCAGTAGGACAATAGGGCAGGCTTTTTTTATTCAATGGGATCCGAATGGCATCAGTCTGGACAAATTGCCACACTTCAGCAAAACGTGTATTTCCTGTACTTATTAAAGAGTGAGTGAGATTTCCCTATCATACATTGATTTTCCCAGCTGGCCCATAGATTTGAACAAGCAACTTTCTTTTCTAGTTCTCGCTGGCCGCTGCCTGTATAACAAGTAATTATGCCCTATAAGCACCAGAGAAGGCGTTGCTAAGCTTTACAGATACCAGCTATCACACAAGGGCCAACACTAAAGCTGGCAAACACAGTGGATGCTATTGATGTGAAAAGCAAAATATGCTACTGTACATGAGAAGTCTTCAACAGGGGGTCTGGGACCCCTAGGGGTACTGCAGGGGGTCCTCCAAGTTGCTTGATCCCCAATTATAGCATAAATACAAGCCATGCCATAAATATATACATCTGTCAATTATTTGAATGGCTTACGTTTATACATGGCACTCTAGGTCGTCGATCTACACATTATTGTTGGCCCGGCAACAAACTATTTTATACCATTTGTGCTGTGTTTCTATCAGCCAAGGGGTCCTTGACCTGAAAAACGCTGAAGGCCTCTGGGCTATATAGTTCCCCTTGGAATCTATAGTCATGGGTATTGTATCCCCATCTATACTGTGCATAGCATTCTTTGAAAGGAACTATTAACTCTAATAATCCTAGTTTCCATTATACAAAGCATGTGTTTGAACTGTAACTGACAACAAAACAGCAATGCAGGTACAAGAAGTCCTTAGCCCATCTAATGTTACTTGGTTAACTGATTCGATGAGAACAATATAAAACGCATGCACTCAGCATATGTCATTTGTAAAGAGTACAGGAGAAAGGCTTCTAAAAACCTCTTTCACTATTAGTATTAGCATCCATGTGTGTAAAATAGCCTATATTTAGGAATCACCATATCGTTCATTTTAGGGTAATTTTCTTAGGGCTGTTTCACGGTGTAAAATCAATGAAAGCTAAACCACAATACACAATTGAACACAACATGAATGAACATGCATTCAAAGAATATGTTCAATGTTCTGGCAAATAAAGTACATTTGAAAAATGGTAAATGTTGAAGACATTTTTATTTCATAATATCTACTGATGTGCGTATTATGTATTTGGTACATGATATTCCAAAGTAGGCAGCCTTTTTACTGTGAAATCCCTTGATTCTGTGCTGAATTTTAATCTGTACAGGTCTATCATAAGGTCACTGCATAATAAATGTGTTATTTAAATGAAAGAGAGTCCTCTTCATGTGCAAACATGGTTGAGCCACCACACAATGCATGTCTACCTCTGACGTAGATAGGCCTCTTTTGTTTATATGAAACCATTATGAAGATCTTTGCGTTCACAAAGGAGTGTGCAATCAGACATATCCAACTTTCACAGCAAACACCGTAGGGTTTGCTCTAAGGCTGGACAGCAAACACAGTCAAAGAGGCGTTTCACCAGCTGTCATTTTCATTGAGCACATAGTAACAAAAGAGATTATTACAGGGAGGGGAAATCTTTGTTTAACTCCAATATACTGTTATGAGAACACTGAGGGATATTAGATTGTACACTCAGAACGGTTGTTTTCAAAAAGCGTATTGTATTATATGTATCTATTTATTGTAGACATAATTAATATACAATTACTTTGCATTGAAACGGTAATCAGTACTACTGATAATGATACAAGTTCTGATGCTCAATTATATTCCACTACACAATACAGATGATATAATTTGATTTCTTATAAAGATAGAGGGTAAAGGCTTAATGTTCACCCAGCAAAACATTTGAGCTGCATTGAAGGCTTAAAATGGAATAACGTCCTTTCATTTTGTCCCTATTCACGCCAGCTGGGTGCCTACCTTGTGTTGCAGTGATTGCAGTTCATTTAAAACTGTCACCTAGCAACACATTCAGGTAGTCAGACATGATATAAGTGTTCCCTAAATAAACATGAGCAAACGTGTGTGTGTGTGTGTGTGTCTGTCAGCAGCACATACTACTACAATACCATGGTATTCATTTATAATGCGATGGTAAAAATGGAATATAAGAAAGACATATTAAAGTTTATATTTCTACGTCCCTTCCCTTATCTTATTCCCTTATATTATTTCTACCTTCCCATTAAGGTAACCACAGTCACATGCAACACTATGGAAAGCAGCACCAAATACAGTTAATTGATACAACCGCACATATTCTGATATCTCTAAACTGCAACACAACCTGTTGGATTATTGTGCTTCTTGCTGGCTAGAAAAACTAACTAAAATAACGCAGCCATACATATAACCAGGTATTAGATATCCCTCAACGCCAATTTACAATAATATCGTTAAATTTTTACATTTGGTTTCAAAGACTCAATCCTCATAACCATTTGGTTAACCTCACAAGAGAGATACAACCTTCAACACATAATCATGACAGCAGATAGGGAAAAGCAGTGTTGTATACCAGCACTGCCAAATACTCATAGCCATAACCAAAACAACAAAACCTGTTATTTCCCCCCTGGAATGGTAGGGCAGATTAACCTATGGTTCGGGTCAGGGTGAAGTCGTTCTAAAGGTTTGCAGGTCCAATCATTGGTCCCTGATGTAGCCTAAGGAACTTTTAGAAAGATGCTTTATTCATGCCTGAGTTTACCTGCTCCTTAATAAGCTATTGTAATTACCAAGTCCAAAGCATTTGCGTGTTTGTAACATACTAATGAACGTGCAATGTGTAACGTACTTGGCAAAATCAATCTGATTCTGATTATAATAATGCTGTTTATTTTGCAAACCTGTATGTTGGTTAAAACCAACAAGGTGGTAATATATCGGGTGATTACGTCACTTCCTCTGCATATCGTCTATAATAGCAGGACTGTTGCAGTGAGGTGTTCATGTTAAACCAGATGACCGTCGCTGCAGAGGTTGCTGAGGAAATAGGTCTATAGAAATAACGAAACACGATTAAGTTCTGTTCAGGATGTATCCTTGATCCACGTAATTCGTTCAAAGGAGAAATATACCTTCTGAGAGAAATTGCACATTTATTGTAATAGTTAATGTGCATAAGTTACGAAGATGATCGGGCGAGCGTTGTTGATTTTGACCGTAACATATAACTGCGGTAAGACATTTTCAAGTTACTTTAAATCGTTTTCAAATTCTTCGTGAGAGGTTTGCATCGTGCAATGTTTTCATTTTGCTGCAGTACCAAGGACAGCGACTAGGCTAGACTACTGTATCTTATTTGGTCCTTGCTGAAGATTTCGACACAAAACAGAAAGTAAATTAAATAAATGTACCAAAGTATTTGTCAGTCTGTCAATTTATTTGATTTGCCGTTCATAGATAAATAGGCTCTTGTGACTGTTTGTGTCGCGTAGAACATCAGTCCATCCCCGGGGATATGACCTAATCAGGAACTTGACATGGAACATTCACGATACGTTTCTTTCTGTTTTTCTTCGTTTTTTCCAGTCTTAACATTGCCTATAACTTCAAGTCACCTGAAAAATGAAGACGTCAAGGTACAAAACAATTATCTAATTTAACTATTATTATAATATTATTATAGAATACTATCAGAATGTAATCAATTTCACAAAGTGTATGGACAAAATACATATTTTACATGTATGTTATTTAATAGAAATAAAAAATGCAAATGAAATATTGTAAACACATGATCTCATGTTAAAAATTGACTTCTGAACTCAATGGAGCAATGGATAATTTCTGTTTCGTGGAGAAAAAGTCATGACCTCGAATTTGTTGTAACCTATTTGTGGATCCAATTCAAATGACGGTTTGGTTGAAAGAGAGAAATCAAAATTGATTTTTTTTCTGCCTCCCTCTCTCTCTCCCTAATGAAAGCTGTACACATGTAAATTAAAGGATGTATAGAAAATATAATTTTACAGGGAAGAAGTGGAGATAACAACTGCAATCCCTGAGACACAACCAGAATTATTTTTGTGAAATAAATACAGTATATCGTGAGCCTGACTTGAAGCAAAATGATAATTCAAAGGACTCTTCATTTTAGTGCAGTCGTACATTTTTCAGTGAGAGAATACTCATAACTATATCAATGTATTACAGTAGAAGTGGCTATATACAAAGGCACAGGGGGAAGTACAGTTTATTATTATACAGCCATCAGTAATATGCTTATACTCTAATCTGATAGTCCGCTTGTCTAAAATGCCCCCCAATAAAGATGAAAACTGATCCAATAAATGTTTTCTCTGTCTCTGAAGGTGATGAAGTGCATTGTGGAGGTGTTGGCAGATGTTCTTTCAAGGCCACACCCCCTGCCTGTCAATCAAGAGTGCCTGTCCTTACTTAGAACAGGTAAGCCCCGCCCATTCTGTTAAATACAGCCTATGTTCCAGTAGGTTGAACTGTCCTCAGTGTTGCAATCTAATGGTCCACCCAGCTCATACTGTAATTGCCTGCCTTCTGTCATAGCCTGGCTTCAATACAGTCTTAGGGTTAAGTATTAGAAGAGTAATAATTTTAGTAATAGAGTAGTAATTTGTATTTTCACTAATTGAGCTTGAGAAATTGTGGACTATATCAATTAAAATGAAAGACAGCACATTTAGTCAATTCATGGTGCCTTATGTATTTATTTGGACATACTGTATAAAGATTTATTTTCACGTTGAAATCACTCAGGATTGTGTTTAGGCTAAATTAAATTTAAAAAATAGCAGCTATCCATTATGAATTGCTATGAAATTATCATAATTGTGTATACAGTATATAACCTAAAGATGTCTACACATATGTCATACAGTAAATTGCACTACAGATGTTGTTCAACATCATGCCAGTGTTTGCTCTCATGTTGATCATAAACACATGCTTCACACTGTGAAGTTAATGGACTGAAGCAATGAATGGCTGCTGCAGCCAGACAACATTTTGGGACACCACGGGACTCAGTCACGACTATTGAGTTACATACCTATTGTATTACCTCCATGGTGCCCTTGTTGAGAGAAATCAATATAGCGTTACTCGGACGGGCGGCTATTGTTACCGTTCTGAGGCAGCGGTTAAGAAACTGTACGCTACCAACAGACCGGAAGTCGTGAGCGTTAAAGTAGCCGGAGGGAAACGGCTGAGAACCTTTGCTAACGCAACTGTACATGACCCGCAGAGGGTAGACTTTGCTGCTGTGATTACACAGCGCTCTGTGGGTCAGCAGAAACAGCAGTATTGTTTTAGGTGCTGCGTGGATGGGGGGCGGGGGGGGGGGGGCAGATGATTAATTGTGGTCGTACTTAGAAAGCAGTATGTATTTCCGGACAATTAACTCTGACGAGCAGCGAGAGATGAAGTGCTGAGTCCTCCGAACCGTCCGAGTCCACACACGCACCTGCGTGTTCTGTTGGCCCCGCGGTCTGTTGTCACTGTGTTTGTGTGTGTGTGTGTGCGTGCATGTGTGTGTGTGTTTGTGTGCGTGTTATGTTGGCCTCGCAGTCTGCAGTTACTGCTTGTGTGTCTGTGTGTGTGTGTAGTTTTGTGTGTGTGTGTGTGTGTGTGTGTGTGTGTGTGTAGTTGGCCCCGCATTCTGCAGTCACTGCTTGGTGTGGTGTTTTTTTCAATTTGTGCGGGCGTGTGTTCATGTGTGTGTGTGTGTGTGTGTGTTCTGCAGATGACAGGCTTGTTTCGATCCTCCGTCACCATAGTTTCCTCAAAGAGCTGCAGGAGGTTGTTGTTCAAGGTGAGCAGAACACATTCTAGACCCAGGTGTGACTTATTCAGTTCTACAGTATCAAATGAATGTGATAACCAGTGAGTTATATTCGGTTGAAGCTAAAACAGTTTCACTTTAATCCCAGGGTCCAATGAGAGAGCTCAGCTCAACGATGACATCACTGTTTCTGGTTCTGATCATGTGACTCAAACACCTGAAAATGCAGAAGATGCTGGTGAGCATATTTGTCTGCATGTGCATTTTAGTCAGCGCCTGTGTTCTGTGTGAGCGTCATTCTGGGAGTTATTACCAGACACTGCACATTCTTACCCATGGCAGAATCAGGCCACTAACAAACATGGCATCCCTACAGTATGTTTTATGAGACTGTTCTCTGTAGAACAATGGGTCTTCTGCACTATGGGAACATTGTTCCTGTCTTTTTCAACACAAAAGATAGATAGAAGATAGAAAGATAAACATGAGCAAATGATAGAAAAAGATAGAAACTACCTAATACAAATGTGTTTACTGTATTTTCACAATAGGCAGTGTTGGGATTGGGATGTTTAATATTATCACTTTTTCTCAGTAACTAGTGTAACGAATTACTATTTCCAAAACAATAATAATATTACAATTACTTATCCAAGTAATGCTGAATTACTGCGTTACAAGAAAAAGATATCTGGTCCTAGCAAACTTAGGGTATAGGCTAATTGAACCAACCTGTCAATCATCTGGTTTGAGAGGCTGCAATGTTTTCACTTTGGCTGATTGTTGACTCCTAAGGTTCATTATTGTTCCAATAAAGAGGGTTAAATTCTAAAATGAGCTGGCTGCACAGGTTGTCATTTTTCGGAAGTGGTGAGTCAGGGTAGTGATTGTGAAAGAAATATATTAATGTAACTAGTTATGTAACTAATAACTTAATTAATACCCAGTAATAAGTAAAGTAAAATTATTACTTTTTAAAATGAATAATAAGTAACTAGTAACTTATTACAATTCCTGAGTAACTTGCAACACTGCAAATAGGTAAGGTCAAACTGTTGGACTGTATTAAACGGTACCAGTTCTCTGGTACCTCTGAATTTAGAGCCTAAAGCTAGAACTACACCGCAGCGGTTTCCGCTCGTGCGTGTGGGAGCGACTGCTTATCAACAGAAATCGCCAGGTCGCTGGTTGACTCTTCGGTGCAGCCGCTGGACCGACCGCTCATATCAACCGAAACCCGACGCTCTATCAACTTTTTCTAGCGTTTCCACCAATCAGAATCTAGGTAAAGGCTTTTCTTGCAGAGTAATATCAATATAAAAAACACAAAAACCTAATAACACTGAGACATGTTTTTTCAGCAGCCCCAAAACAAGTAAACTGTTAACTGTTTGGATTTCAACATGATACCTCCAAATCACAGCAAATGGATGGATATGCGCCATGTTGCTCGCCTGTTTGTGTTTCCTATGACTGCTTCGTCTTCTCTTCATTTAGTTTTGAATTAACAAAAGGCAGAGAAAGGCCTACATTTGATAACGCAAGCACTAGGCTACTAGGTTTTGGTGTCAGTGTTGTGGTTCACTCTTTACTAGCTGTCAGTAAATAGTCCCGCAACTTCCTTTTTGCTGTTTTCTGGGTTGACCGCGCAGACTCAGTCCACGCCTTGGTGTAGTTCTAGCATTAGAGATAGAACATCTAACAGAAACACATTACATTCTGTATATGGAAGAGATACAAGTAGATATGATATGAGAACAGTCAGTTAACAATTAACTAACATAAAAAGCATGTGTTTGGAAAAGGGTAACTCGTCTCACAGTACTCAATGTAATAACATTCAAGAGCATTGAATTACATTTTATGGACCAAGTGATCCCATTCGACTGCCTGCAGTGCTTTTCATGAAAGTGCTTTCACCCTTGTAAAATGAATACTCCTCCTCCTCTGCTCCCCTTTTCAGACAGATCCATGCTAGAGGCCTTGGGAGGA
Source organism: Amblyopsis hoosieri (assembly GCA_027564755.1). Taxonomy (NCBI): domain Eukaryota; kingdom Metazoa; phylum Chordata; class Actinopteri; order Percopsiformes; family Amblyopsidae; genus Amblyopsis; species Amblyopsis hoosieri. The sequence continues at coordinate 14,398 of JAODUE010030865.1, forward strand.
CCTGGAGAACGCGCTATCCTATCGCAGACGAAGAGGACAGGATTGTCTGAGGATGAGGAGGAGCAGGAGGAGGAGGCGGAGAAGCATGAGGAGTCACGGGAGGCCGGCGCGATAGGCGGGGCGGTCCGAGGGAACCAGGAGAGAGATGACGCCCCCCCCGCAGACAAAGGGAGCGGCGAGAAAACAGACCAAAAGAAGGATGAAGGTGATGAAGAGGAGGACTCTGAGGAGGAAAACGTGACCAATGAAAAGAGAGGCAAGCCGTCTGATTAAATATGTCCCTTTGTGTTTGGCACTCATCGTTGTACAGTATTAACAAGGACGTGCACGCTGACTGGTTGTGTTAGAGGTGATTCTGCTAGGAGAGAGGAAAGGCTGTTCACCTGACCAATACTGAAGCTCTCAGAATAACTGCCTTTTGGATTGAAACATTTGCCCCTATGGGACTACATGATTGATGGAAGTGCTTCCATCAGGTGATGAAACAACCCCCCCCTTCCCAAACCACAGTGGAAGCCCGCCAGTTTGGCATACCGCATCAGACTGCACGCCCAGCAAATGGAGTGGTCCACGTATCCCCATAGAATTAAAATAAGACGGATTGCTCTTTGCATATCAAGCCATTGTTCTTGATCTCTGAGTCTGAAATAGTCATCTCTTTCTTAGCTTTTATGTTCCTTAATTTCTAAGAAACAACATTTTCTTTGCTCCCCGTGAACTGGTTCTCAAACGTTGGGTTGCGGCTTCTCAAGGGGTCACAAGATACATTCTCTTTAATAAAACAAATCATAACGCATTTAAGTGCATAAATTTTTTATGTATAAGGTTGTTAGGGCTACTGCACATTTTTATGCTGAGCTAATAGCATTTTTGTTGGTCATGGGCGGTGAAGTTTCAGAACCACTGATCTAAACTATGACGTATTCAATACATAATATATTATGGACTACCACTTCACATGCTACATGTATAATAAATACTGTCTGAGTTGCCCAGGCTAGAGACAGTGGCGGTACGGTGGTCGATGTCGTGAGTTACAGCTGGAAAACTGTCTAGTGGTTTAAAGGCTATGCTTTGCTCCTTTTATCTGGAAGTACAGTATATGATTGAATACGACAGAGGGCAGATCTGCCAACTGGCAGGAAATAGAGAGAGAGAGAGAGAGAGAGAGAGAGAGAGAGAGAGAAAGAGAGAGACAAACAGAAAGAGACAAAGAGAGAGAGAGAGAGAGACACTGAATATCGACTAAGCCTGCACTAACGATGTGCTCTGGTCAATCCTGATCATATTAACTATGAATCAATGTAGCGATTCTTGTTCTTGATTGTCTCAGGCGATGAACCCGATGGAAAGACAGAGCACAAGAAGTCTGACGAAGACGACGAGGAAGGCCAGAAGAGAGCTGATGACACGCAGCAGCAGGAGGAGGAGGTGGCGGAGGAGAGGGAGCAGGAAGGGGAGGTGAAGAAGGAGAGTAAGGAGAGCGTAAAGCGGTGGAGCAAGATGGCCAAAGGGTCGCCGGTCAAGAAAGCGCCGGAGGAAGCCGCCCCCCCCCGGAAGGAAACGCCCCCCCACCACTCCAAGGAGGTGGCCGAGGAGGAGGAGGAGGAGGTGAAGGAGGCGAAGGAGGGAGGGGCCTGGAGGAGTCCAGAGGAGAAGGGACTGCAGGCGATCGCTGGGAAGGTGCCGGAACTGAGGCGGGGCTTAGAGGAGGAAGGCAGCGCCAGCCGGAGGTCAGAGGTAACAGTGCACGTCATACGCCCGCATGCACACTTTCCTGGCCCACCATGATTAGGAACACGCCGCCACGACGGTCAACGATAGGAGAATATAACGAATACCATTGCCCCTTGTGCAGTAAATATGACTGTATTGTGTTATTTTACAGTTGTCACATTCTGACTGCCAGTGGAATATATGAGCGAGAGAAAATGTCATTAATATTAATATTTCTGCTACTACAAACTAAACCTGGACACTTATCCTTGAACTTTAATATCGCTGAGAATAGTGTAATGAGTGTGATTTGTATTTATTTATTTTCTTTTTCTTCGTTTGGCTGAACCAACAGACAGATTCAGGTGTCACTGAATCTGTATGTACAGGTGTATGTGCCAATAATATATCTTAGAATCGGTACTACCACTGCACAGTGCTAAGCGTTGCGGCAACACAAAGCTAACAAGAGATTTGACGTGTTGAAGCTCTTAAACAGATATATTGAGTACTGTGTAAATTCCATCCGTAAAGCTGCTAGGTAGGATTTTAGTTTTGCGATGAGAGCTTGCTAAAAAAAAAATAATAAAATAAAAAAAAAATTTACGATTTTCTAAATCAACAATCCAAAAACCCACCATCTTCCTCTGCTCTCTCTCTGGAGCCCGTTGGTACCTGTGTTCTGACGATTTATGCTACCCCAGCCATTATTGCGTCATTTTCATCATGCTTGAGACAGCGCCCATAGATTTTTCCTACTGTAATCTGGATTTATAGCTATACTGTTATTGCATGTTTACAGTATAGCACATCTATAAGGCTTCATGTAATTTTACTTGTAGAATATGATTCGGTTAATGTTGTAATGTAACATTTGTATATTTAATAATTATTTACATAATGTTAATCAATTCAAAACAATAACAACAATTAAAAGATCGTTTTGGAATATTTGTAATTTCCCCATGCCAATGTTTGAAAGAGTACCGGTATGTAGGCATAAAGCTCCGTGTGCAATGTATGCAACATTAAGAAGCTTTTTTTATTCACAATATAGTGTGAGAGTTATAACTTTATGTGATCATGGAAATGGGAAGACTGAACACGTAATGTAGCATTTTTCGACAAGGCAGCATAACAATGGTATAACATAGCAAAGTCTATTTACAAACCTGCTGTTGCTGTGTGTGCACACTCATGTGATTGACAGGCAAGGTAAATTCCCCGGTCCAAACAGAAAAAACTATTTCCTGATTGGTCAGATATTTTCCGGTAGCTTGCAAAATGTAAATCGACAGTGTAGAGGCAGGATATCTATCGACTAGAGTAGACATCCTCGCACAGCATTTCACATACTGATAGCTGACAGATGTCTATGACATTTCTAACAAATTACGCAAAACGTATAGCTCTAAATCCTTCCTAAAGCTCCTTTTTAAAAAGGCTTTACTGATATACATGGCCGCTACATAAAAGCAAAAAGGTTATGTGACTGGTCCAGCGTGAGTTCATTAGGCTCGGGTAAGCGTACACGTAAATATAAACACGCTGCACAGTAAATCGCCGGGCCTCATTATCTCGCCGTTTCTCCTAGGAGCCGGAGATTGAGAGTCTGGCAGCCATCGAGACAGAACTGGAAAATGTTGCCCAGAAACTCCATGAGCTGAGACGAGGCTGAGGTGCTCCGACAGCAGGCTAACGCCGCCATCAAGTCTCCCCTCTCTCTCTCTCCCCCTGATCCACTTCCCCCCCTCCCCCCCCACTCCCCCCCACTTCCCCCCTTTCTCCCCGTCCACCAGCTTCCTCTGGTTCCTGCAGACAGGGTATATGAATAGCAGATATATGGGGGTTTTATCTCTTTGCTGTGTCTTTCATTGCTGCAGTTTCATCCATGGCATACTTTCCTCCACTGTGTACCATGAGTGAATGCAGCTAGTTATGCATAAATACATAGACGTGCACACACACACACACACACACACACACACACAGGGTTTGTGCACAGATACATTACGTAGCCATGTCTACATTGCACGGCATGTGCGTGCATACAGTACATATATCACATATGTATATTGTGCAACAGGGCTCTTAATTAAGGGACTATTTCTGCTCTCATTGAAGGATGAACAATTTGTTCTCTCCGTCTCTCTCTCTCTCTCTCTCTCTCTCTCTCTCTCTCTCTCTCTCTCTCTCTCGCAGCTTTAGTGAAATGTATTTAGTCTGCTTTTCAGGTAATTTAGCAGTACATGTTGGTTGCTGTAATATGAAAAGTTTAGGCAGTACAGTTACCATGTTAAAATGTGGGATTGTAATCCCATGTATGCTGTACATGTATTAACCAACTGGTTCATTCTGTGCTTGATTGCTAAAGCTCTAACTGAAAATACTGTAATTAGGACAAGGCAATAATTAGACATTTTAATAGACTTACTGTATGGACAGTTGGATTGTAATCTAAAGCTTTACCGTATGGACTTTCTCTAAGAAAACCAATAAAGTTGAGTTTATCTTTATACATCTCATGAATCCTTTTTGGTTTCTTAATATTATATACATCACTGCAATAATGTACACACATTCACACAAATGTACTGTATGCTTTACTTTCATGCTAGACTTAGCTATAGAATTAGCTAATTAAAGATAGAGTCAGAGATTGTAAAATAATATATTCAAATTAATATATAATCAAGCTTTCCCCAGAATAACTATGTATAGTATGAGTAAAGTCTATATCGTTTTTGATGCATTACAATTTGGCATTAACATACAGTATATAATAATAATAATAATAATAATAATATTTCCTTGATGGAGCTCTCACGTGGAAAAAAGAGTGAGTCACACTGTAGTTTCTGCCCCAGAGCGGCTGTTTGTGGGCGAAGAGCTGAGAATGTGAATCACAGGCTGTTCAAAATAAACCCATCTCCAAGGCCTGACCACCTGAAATTATTACTGGGCTTCAGATATATTTAATTCCTTATCAGCCACATCTACTGTAGATGTGTTTAATGTCAGAGGTCACTGTGTCATCTCATGAACAAAGTTGTGCATAAAATGGAGACAGAAACTACAAATACATTATGGTTATGCTTAATTTTCACTTTTTAGTAACTCGAGTTATGAAATTAAATATGTTTGAAAAAATGTCAAATAAATCTCGCATGGGATTGAAACCTACTGTAAGATGTTATTTCCTGACATAAATAATGCACACTGGTCATCAATTAGAAGGGATCGAGTCAGTACTATGAATTTATTTTTAATGTGAATCGATTGTGTAATATATGCCAATATAGAATTATATTTTTCATGCAAAGCATCGTTCTGTGAAAATTGTGATTTCCTAGATCTTCCCATTCTTAACACCCTGGCGTGTACTTTAAAAGGACACTAGATGGAGACATCTGACTTAACTTTTACGTTATTTAGAAAAGGTTACATTTTTTGGAGATACTGTCATGTTGAGAAAGATTCTCATTATTTTGAGAATAGGCTTCCTTACTATACAATGCTAAAGCCTATATTTCTTATTCAATAACATGAACAAACATTGTTTGGTTTTCCATAGACAGATAAAAGATGGATACAAATCGTGAAATGACAGATAACGTCCAAAGCATCAGGAAAAAGGTTTAGTTGAGTTAGTTTACATATTATTTACTTATCTTCCCTCTATAGGCCTAAAAGTTGAGCAAAGCTTTTTGTTTGCTATCTGACAATACATAAACAAAGCATAAACCGTTTAATTGTGTAGGCAGTCAGAAGTATACACACTTTATTTGGTGTGTAAGGAGTGTTGCATATTTTCAACTTTTCATTCTAGTTAAATTCAGGTGTATTTTATTATATTTATATATTAACAAGTCATGTCTTTGTGTATGATCTACATATACTGTGTATATAAAATATAAATATACTGTATGTATTAATATGTTAAAATAAGACGATGAAGAACACCAGCATGTTTGTATAAAAAATATAAAATTTTATTTCCAGCTATAAAAGTGAAAACATGTAACATTTTTGCCACACTTCTCAGTAAAACAGTGAACAATACACTATCGATACATTTTGAAGCAGAGAAAGAATAACAAATGTAGCTTTAAAGTTTAACTTAAACTGTACAATTATGTACACCATTTACACCATCAACAATAGAAAAAGAAATTACAATTCTTCCAGTCTTGTTTTTTTTTTTCTTTGCTTTTAACAACATACATACTTGGTTCCTTGTTTATGACCTGAATCAGTAAAAGTCAACGCGTCTTTATATTTTCCTCAGTGCCGTGGCAAAGCGTCAGAGCATGCCCACTACGTTCATTGTCTAACCCCTGCACAGACACCTGACCTTCTCTTCACACTGCAAGCAGAGAAATACCATGGACACAGGAAACAAGGCCGACATTCAGGCCTACGCCAACATAGACGTAGACGCATGCATACGGACACTTTCAGGCCTCATTTGCATGGGCGAACACTGGCCTGCTGTGGTCTGGTTGTTCCCTGAGCAGCTGTTTAGAGTGTGCAGGTCTGGTTTTGTTAGGGGTTAGGGTTAGGGGAATGGGTTGGGGGGTTTGTTACGCACCTCATTTAGAGGGGAGGTCAAGGTTATGGACTCAGCTTTAGAGTTATAACATATAAAAGAGAATGGACACGTTTAGGGAAAGGAACATACGGAAAAGCCATCAACAGCATTTCAAGGATAATTGGACGATTAACCGGACAGCAGGTTTGTCCAAAAACAATATTTTTAGTGCAGATTTCTCTTTGGGGCTGTAGGGCAGCCCTCTGTCTGAACTCTACGAGTCCGGCAACACTCGGACAATGACGAAACAAAACGAAACATAACAAAACAAGAAACACACACACACACACACACACACACACACACACACACAAGATAATATGTACTGAGCTGCAAAATGAGATGGAGTTCTGTCGCATTCAAGTCGAGAGTGTTCGTCTTCGTCCTTTTCCTTTCACGCCATGTCGCCCATCATCTTCTTGAAGTACATGGACTCGAAGACGTCGTTGTCACCCGGGCAGTTGTGGTGGCAGGCGCAGGACTTTATGAACATCATGTGCTTCTTCATCACCTGGCCGTCGGGGCACTTGAACTCCATGGGCAGCGTGGTGGTCCTGTGGGGGGTGCAGCAGCGACCGTCCAGGCACACGCCGCAGAACTTGGGCCGGTAGGACTTGGTGGTGGTGCAGCCCGAGATCTCGAACTTCATGGGCTTGGACATGCGGGGCGTGCGAATGCACTTCTTCCCTTTCTGTGGGAATAATCATGGGGAGAATTAGGCAGGGGATCGCCAGCGTGCGTGCGTCTATATAACTTTAATAATTTTTATATTAGCTTGCCGCATTAGCTTTGCCGTCAACCGCCGCTAAACGTGTGCAGCCACACGGTATGTATTTCACAACTCACCCTGATGCTCTGCTCCATGTGGGACTCGCAAGGTCGCACCATGCACAGCCGAGTCTCCTTCTCCAGCCGGCATTCACGGTTGTCGTTGGTGACCCTGGTGGAGACGCCGAGGCCGCAGGTCTTGGAGCAGGCGCTCCATTCGGTGGTCTGAACCAGGCAGTTCTCCCTCATCACGGAGAGGTCTGGGCCGTAGGTCTCCTCCTCTCTGTAGGCTAGAGGCACAGGGAAGAAGAGGAGGGTTAAACACCCACAAAGTCCATTCACAGGCCTAGACAATTCTGCTGATGTGACAGCCAAGCTTGCATTATCTATGGTGAGATGGTAGATTACAGTTAAAGTAGCTATGTATGATCTGGGCTGCCATTAGATGTCACACTAGAGCACCTCCATCTCAGACCGAAAGAAACACTTCAGGGTGTTTTTCTGCTATAATGTTTAAAATATCATACAAATACAGCAATGCAAAATCATAAAGACACCACCGTAGCTTTTTACTATTTATACTTAATTATTTTATTTACATGTAATATTTTAATTTTAAATTGATATCATTTTAATATTTATTTTACATTTTTTTACATTTACAGTGTATTTATACTATTATAGTCGAAAGAATGTGCAGTGGTGTGTTAATGTTTTCTGCGTGTTTTTCATTGTTATTGAGGATCAGCAACGTGTAATACACAAACTCACCAGCGAGGACAGAGCCCACGAAGCTGTTTGTGGAGGGGGCGTCGCACACCCATTCCTCGCAGCACTTCCCGGGCACCTTGACGCGTCGGGGCAGCGGGCAGTCGGGGCTGGGGAGCCTGACGTCCATGGCGCACAGGGGCACGCAGCCTACGCCGCCGTCCAGACACGTGCACTGGTACTTGCAACTGCTCTGGAAGGACTCGCCGCTCTTGTACACCATGCCTCCGAACACACAGGTGGCGCCCTCTTTGGCTGTGGAGGGAGTGTGACGGTCAACATTTGTCTTCACGTGTTCATGGCAATAAAGCCTATTCATGTTGATCACAATACTCTATTGTCATAGATAGACAGATAGCCAGGCAGATATACATATACTGTATATACAGACAGAGAGACAGACATATAGATAGACAGACAGACATATAGACAGATAGACAGACAGACAGACAGACAGACAGACATATACAGACATAGACAGACAGACAGACAGACAGACAGACAGATAGATAGATAGAGAGACAGTTAGACAGGCTAATGAGTGCTAACCCTAGCACAAGACGCTGCATTAAGGACGTTAAGTAACAACTGCCCGCCATAGAGGCACTTGGGTACCGCCTGTCAGAAGTCAATGAGCCCTCTGAGCAGTCCTCGACGTGAACAACAGCTCACCTGTGCAGACGCCGATCCGCCTGTTGTTGCTAGGCGCACCCAAGTCGCAGTAGAGGCCCTTGTGAGGGTCGCAGACGTCCCTGTCGGCGCACAGCTCTCCCAGCTGCCTAGAGCACACCCTGCAGCAGCCACAGCTGTCCGGTACCAGGCTCACTCCTGGGGCACACTGGGGGGGCGTCTGGGGGCACACGCACTGGTCGCCGCACTCCTGGCCCGCAGCCTGAACAGAGACATCACATAGCGGTTAGTTGAATACAAGCTGGTTGTGTTGCACTGAATTAGGTTGTTACGTTGTTATTATACACAACGGACAGGCGTCGCTGCACGCTAACTCCTTGCGCTGCTTCTAAAAGCATTTTGAGGACGAGTTGTTGTTATACTTAACTCTCACATCAACATCAAGTGCTATATACAGTATGCACGTACTGTAGTGTGTTTTTAACTTACCGTGGAGGAGAGCAGGAAGCACAGGAAAGGCAGCAATATCACCCGGGTCATTCCAGCAGACATTTTCTTTTCCTCGCAAAAAAAAGTTTAGATTCTAGCAAAAATCTTCGTTTAAAAAAAGGGAACAGCCTAAAAGGTCCTTTCTTAAGTCTTAGAGGTTGAGCTTGGAGGCTAGGGAGTTCTGGGTTCGTTTCTGATCAAGCTGATCTCGTTCTGAGTCTGTCTCTCAGCCTCCTGGGGTTTCTCCCGTTGCTTGTTCTTGGTGAAAGCTAGAGGTTAGCTTCAGTAGAGGAGTGGATCTGAGTTGTGAGTGGCGAGCCGAGCCCCCTTTATACTCGCTGGCCACGGTGCACGTCACCGGTGGGGGATGAACGGGGAGCCGGCCTTAGGCAAACATGGACATAGCTGGCATTCTTTCCTCGCTTCCTGACCACCCCCCCATCCTACACCCTCCCTTGTCCCCCCCATCCCACCCTCTGCTTCAGACATCCCACATTCCTGCTGTCTGAAGGCAGGGCCTTGCTGGCCAAACAACATTGGGCCTCTCTGAGTGGCTTTCATCTGGAATGGGAAGGTTAGTCTGGCCAACCAGAGGCTTGCTTGCTTGGGACCCCACACTGGGAATTCCTGAACACTGACTTCACAAACAGACAGCTGGTCCCTATAAATATTATATTTTTTAAATGCCATTCAGCAAGACTTTTCTCTTTTGATTATTTGTAGAAATGTTTCACAACTAATAACATTTTAAAACTCTGTATATAATTTAAAAAAGCCACATATGTAACTGTAATCTTGACTTCCTAAAAGACAGAGAGCTGCTGCCAAACATAACATTAACTGGATACTGGGGGGTCTTAAACAGTATGCTAACTATTAACTTTGAGGTGGTGGTTCCAGACCAACGCACTGGCAGCAGTGATAGTGCTGTCACTGTGCTCCTGCACCACGGTGCGGTCACTCCTGGGACACCACCGGAGTGGCATTCCACTGTACTGACATCAGACGTTGGCCCGTGGCTCCGAACAGCAGTTACAGCACTAACAACTTGTCATCCAGCTACAAATGCATTCAGCGGGGTAATAGTTAATTGGCTGATGCTTGCATCTGACCTGGTTGTTTGTGATGCTATGAAAAGTCATAAACACCAATACATTTATTAAAGTATCCTCACTATCCCCGCTATATATTTATCCTTACATCAAGCTCACATTAAACCATAATGTGAATGAAAACCAGCAGTTACTACACAATACAGACTGTGATATATGCCTTCCATTCATTGAATGTATATGATATATTATGAACATGTCCAGCACATCTTATTTTATTGTCAGGGTGTTAGATGTCGGAAGACCCAAAGTACACGATCGCTGATGAGGTGAACAGGTGCAACACAAGATGTTCATAAACGGTTGTGTACAGCATGTTTTTCCAGCATATACTGCACTTTTCATCTCTGAACTGAAAGCACCCAGGAATGCAGAACAGGTATTATATGAAGTCGAATATAATCTCATGTTGCAATTATAACGTAATTCCCAGAATGCAGGGTTAATCATTTGAAGATAACGTTTTCCTGTGAACCATCCCCTCTTTTGCCCCTCTGGTTTATAAAGTTATAATCTAATCTGAGAGAAGAATGGCATGGAAAGAAAGACCCACATGTTCTTACGCAGGTGATTTCTCCTTACAATAGAGGAGGCTCTGTTCTGACTGGGCTATGTTCGGTCAACAGGAGGACCGGTCATTAAAGGCCCTGAGCTGTGTGGCTGAGTTGAAAGCGAGGAGGTGTTTCTGGAACAAAGGTCCTCTGGGCTCTAGCAGAAAGCGAGGAGGTGTTTCTGGAACAAAGGTCCTCTGGGCTCTCACCTGCCTGATGAAGTTTGGTCTGACATCAACTGGAAAAGACCAGGTGTGCCCCAGTTGCTCTCGCCAGGCTTATTTTACTACTGTACATCAAACCCCAGACTGGAGGATTGCAGGAAAGAAGCCAGACGGAGGTTTGTGTACTTTTTGAAAAAAGGATCACACACAAGGGCAGGCTCTTATGAAAGGCAAGCCCCCCCCCCCACACACACACACGCACACACGCACACTATAGTCCTCGCTGCAGCCAGCCAATCGGAAATGGAAAGAAAGGTCTCAGAGAAAGTGAGAGCAAAGGAAGAATGCGAGAGGGGGAAAACGCCAGTAGACTGGCCCGTTACTACACGAGGAAGTGTCTCCATATAAGGACGCTTTCTCTTCTCCTAAAATGGAAACGTTCTCGCTCTGTCTGCCTCGTACAGTAGGAACTCCCGCGCGGCCGTCTGACCACAGAACCACATGCACACCGACAGACTGATGTGTGCGTGTGTGTGTGTGTGTCTGTCTGTCAAAACACAGTTATCAAACGGAGGGAGTGTGTGTTGTCTGTCATTACATTCTCATTGGCAGCAGTTTACCACCATATCACAAGGAAACACCATAATCTGACCACAGCGATAGCCTGACGTCAATAACATCTTAGTAAGCATTTTCCTCTGGTAGCGCATTTACCGCCATTATTATCGTAACACCACCCCTCAAACAAAAATATTTGACTTTACTTACAAATGTTGTCTTCCCCCTTGTTTAAGTATTCTTAAAGCCAGGATACACATTAAACGAATGGCAAACATTGCTGCTGAATACCTGCGGAATGCAGTGTGGTGCTGAAGATTTGATTACAGCTCGTCTGTCCTATTGTGGACGCCTGGAATGGAGACGCGCTGAATCACAGAGGAATTCGTCCAAATATCTGAACAGGCTTTCAGACCTTAGTGAATGGGCTGGAAGCCTGGACTGGACGTGAGGCAAGGCAAACCTGGATGTTGTTAGGGCCTGGGTGCTTGCCTAGCTAGTGATGAAAACATTGTGTTAGGCCATTTTAATGTCAGGCTATTAGGACGATGACTCAATATTAATATAATGTGTCATTATGATATGGCTAGTGCATTTTGTTTGGGTAAAAGATACTGTGTACCTTTTCTACCCTATATTTTAGCCTGGTCTGTTACAGTATCGTGGACTGACTACTGTACTGTAAGCTAGACCAGCTCCATTGTAGAGAGATGTCATGTGCGCACCATTGTTCACATTGTGGGGTCAAGGCATTGCTGTCCTGAACACAAAACAGCCCTCCAACTTGGCAGGATGTTTTGTGTGTCCTCTCTGCGGGTTGTGGTTCCCCCAAGAAGAATTGGATGCCTAGATTACTGTAGTGGCCAAAGAATACAAACAGCATGCACTGTGTGTGGTAGGCCTAGATAGCTCACTGCTAACTATAGACCTAGGCTTATGGCTACACTTTGTGCATAATGCCGTGCTACAGTGATAGCACGTCAGATACTGCGTGTATTATTTATACGTACAGTACAAGCGGTTTTAAAAATACTGTGCGTGCTCTCCGAGTTTTATCATTGCTTTGTTGGTTTGATGTTTTGTACTCCACGTATAGTATAGTCATCATTAATAGACCTGCAGTAAGGAGATTCACTTATCATATTCACCTGTGGAATGCTGCACGATTCATATCACGCACAGTGAATGAATACTGACGTAACAAAACACAATTGTCAAAAAATGTATAGTGGTTTAGCAGTTGTAATTAGTAATATAGTAAACAAATTATGTACATTTATATCTGTAGCAAATGTAGCAGGCTTAAATGCAGATTATCACAAGCTGTGGTTATAATGGGTGCCACGTGTATGACGCATACATGTTTGAAATTCTGGTATGAATATAGATCAGACCAGTGATGCTCACAGCCTATAGTTAGCTATGACGTCATATTTCATGACATCACATGCACTGTAACTCGAGAGTCGCTGCCTATTGGGGCATTGGTTATTCCAGTATCAAGGTGTGGGTTGTGGGAGGATTTTTGCGAATCTGTAGGGTTATTTTTTGTTTTATTGTCAAAATTAAATAAAAAAATACAAAATGTAATTACAATTTTACAACTTTGAGAAAAATATCCAGGAATCACTTTTATCTTTGTATTATTATCTTTAATCGGTTTCGTGCAGTTTAATGGTGCTATATTGTTATTTACAGCATATGAAAGTGTTTGAAGGCCGCTGACTGGCAGGTCTGTTTGCTGAAATCAGGCTCTGCTGAAGACACTGTCTTTTCTTTGCTGATACTCTTGGTGCAGTACAGAGATTGGAAACTCATAGGCGGTAAGGCTTCTATCAGACCATGGGAGGTTATGTCCTAGTAGAGCACCATCATTATCATCATCCCTCTACACTCATTTATTGGCTTGTCACAGTTTTTATTATTCGTCACATTGGCCGTCATACCTTCCTAACAGGGTTAAATCAATACCCGCTTAGCGTCTTTCAAATACAGTAGCTTAAATACATGAACACGCTAAAAGCAGACACCAGTCTGTCTCTTACAGTATTATTTTCTCCACTGCTTATAAGGGGAATATTTTATATATAGTAACATTTTGAATTGTGAGTTGTTTTGAGATTATATTTTGAAATATGACTTGCACGAACACTACACTTTCAAATTGTGATTATACTTACGGACTGCTCTTTGTTATACACCATCCAATCACAATTCACCAAGAACAGTTTGAGGGATGATTGCTTGAAGCGGTTCCGTTATTCTGTTATTGTACATTTAGATTGTGATTATCTGAATATGAAAACATTTATATACACAGAACATTCTTCTAAATTGGATCCACATTCAAAAAACCATGATGGTGCTGTCTTGAATCCAGCTGCCCATTTAGACTAAATTCCATTAGTGGCAGTTGGCAGTCTATTTGAGAAATGTTCCCAGGCTTTACGCTTCAAACCAACCATCCGTACACCACTGTGTAAACCGAACATGAAACCAAGCTCAAAATGAGTTCTCTTACTGAGTTTTGGGGTTCTTTGAACTTATGTACCGCCTGCAGAGGATTGGCCAGGCCTAAAGGCTAGGGGACAACCTTGGTACACATGGTGTTTACTTTGATATTGACATTTAAATGATTTTAGGGGACTTCCAAGTTGTCCAGCGGAAAATAACTTGAAAGTTAAACGTCCCCAACGTTGAAAACAAGAAGCATTGAGGAATGCACCATTGAAGAAACAACATCTAGCATAATGATAAATTACTCTGAAGTAATTACTTAGAGTCCTTTTCCATCACTGTTCTTTAAACAACGATGATGGATTATTGGAAGGTGGGTAACTTGTTGAGATTTGATAATGGAGAGGTATGGATATATTCTATGTTATTCATTCATTTGATTAGACAGGGTTAATATTGTAACCCACATACAGCCGTAATAACATACTGTAGATTATAAACAATGGATTATTTGAGATATACCAGTGCGGTTGGTGTGCACACCAAAATGTGTTTATAGACTCATGTGTGAGGCCCCTTCTCACACAACTGTCCAAACCCAAAATTGTATCCATTTGAAATCACCAGTACATCTCTCCCCATGAATACTTTGCAGACAATCGAATACAGCAGGGATGAAAATTGGTTTAATAAAATTGCCCCCAAAAATAATAGCTACCTAATAGGATTGGGTATAATTATCCTGGCAAACGAAGGGAAATGTAATCCCTTTTCACACTACCTCTGGCATGCTGTAGGAAAGTGATGGATTTGGACTGTCAGTATAAAGTCTGAGGTCAGAACAAGAGATAGAGGTTTGGCAGAAACTGAATCGGGTTCTATTTAAAGCCGTGGAAGTGTTTAGACTGGAAACACTGCTAGGATTCCAACATCTCTTTCAACAAACAGCAGGTACTCGTCTTCGATGTAGATGTTCTGGCACTCGTACAGATATGGAGAGGGGACGTGTGTGTGAATCTGGTCCATTGTCTAAACACAGCGACATGTGTGTCCAGGATGAGCTGCATTTGGCGATTCAACAGGTTGAGGCGTTTCTAAGGATAGCGCTGGTGTCATGAGGTGAGTAAATGGAGCAAGATAATTATAACATTTCCGCTGCCCTTTCCTTCCCACACATCAACAGGTGTGCATGGCCTCACGCTAATGATTTCTACAGTCCATTGAGAATGCTAAGCCTGTGGATATAGCCCCCCCAAATAGAATTAAACAAAGTTCCTTACTGGCCAAGGGTGCCCTAGTGACAATATCCATATATACACCAGGCTTTGCCACACACACTAGTTATTATTACAAGGAGAGATCTGCACCTGAGTCTTTTCATTGTGGCCACATATAGCTGAAGCTCTCTTCTGTTGCCGTAACAACATTTACTGCGCATATTAAGAGACAACAGCCATTTACCAGTGTGGTCAAAATACAGTTTCTTTAAACATTTAAACAACCACAGGGGGGAGATAGGCTAGGGGAGGTTGTTGTTGAAATCCTCAGTATACTCTTTGTTGTAATTTTACAGTTAAAAGCATCTCCTAAATTCCCAAACTGTAACTAATCGGAATTGTGTAGCATACATCTAAACCAGTATCTCTTCATGTAACATGTTAAAACAGCTGTTAACAGATGCTTAAAAAAAACAGCACTTCTTTCGCTAATGAGGCAGCATTTAAATAATTTATTTCTGAAAAGTTATGTTGTTACACCCAGCCCCGGGGATCACACAGAACCATATTTCAGTATAAAAACATATTCTGCAGTGTGCGAAAACCACCAATTCCCTGCAGGAATGTCAGTTTGTCCTATTAGCTTGGCATACCGCTGAATTCCTTAGCTAATTAGCTTCCTGTAAAAGACTTGAATAAAAACATCAGCTTTAATCACATGCTGCTGGTTTCTCTCATACACTGCCAAGGGAAATGTACCTCCGATCAGAGAGGAAAAAAATAAATTCACATCCTTTCAGGTTTTATTTATTCATTCCAAACAGGTGTTTCAATGACGTGGCATGTCCCCAGGTCATGATTTCACCTTGACGTTTCCCTACACGAAATAGTCTCACACAGTTTTTCTATCATTATAGTTTATTATAGTTCAATTTAAATGTTATTTGACTTGAAGTCAAAGTGGGCATTCAGTGTGTTCTATACACACAACATCAAAGGTTATTTATATTACAGCTTCCTGGCTTTTTGTTGGGGGGGGTTACACATACATTAAAAGCTTAAATATGCCGCATCAGCAATAGCACCCGCACAATAAAAAAGCATTTGAAGATCTGATAGATCGACGCTCAAGGCACAGGAGATCATATTATATGAGTGTGCGAGTGAGTACTTTTCATCACTGTCGGAGTGTGCTTTGGCAGAGAAGCCCTGTTTTATGCTGTCGGCATTGAAAGCTAGCGACTATGAGGTGTCTGAGCAGGAAGATCTGTCAAGGCTGCCTGTATCTGTTTCCTGAAAATGCACCAATGTTTTTCTCAAGCGGTGATTTTGGGTGCGCTGTGTTTAGTTTCTGAATAGTGTACTTGTTCTTTATTCTCTAGTAATGACTTCTGTTTGTACCGCTAGTGATAGCCAATGCAGTTTCAATGTTGAGCCAATCACTGCAATACTCAATGGCTAATTTTCCTTGTTCTAATGATGGTCAAATTTCATAATGATTGGTCCATAAAGATGATATTGAGACTGTTTTAACCAATCACAAAGCATCTCATGGCTCAATGAACCAATGGTGACAGAGTGTACCATCATTGGAAATTCAACACGGACACCAATAATACCTAATTTCTGTAACTTTTAATTAAACGGGGTTCAACTGTGATGTATACAACAGGCTATCAGTGAACTACAGTATGGTTGACTGTAGAAAATCGTGCTGAGGTTTATAAAAGTTGCTCTGGCCTGTGCTTCCATCTGCTCTAATGGTTTCCAGATATGCAGTTTTCTGCAGAGTGGCCAGCAAAAGGGACCTCTCCCTGTCTGGCATTATGCCCTGAGCCATCTGTCTGGGAGCTGCAAGGTCATGCTATGGTCCGCATTCGCCTCTTATTTTCCATGTCTGCCAGTCTGTCTCGCTCTATCACTCTCTATCCAGTGTTGGGCAAGTTACTCAGGAATAGCAATAAGTTACTGTTTATTTATTACTCCTTCAAAAAGTAACAATATTACTTTACTTATTACTGGGTATTAGTTACCTTACAAGTTACATTACTATCTTACTTTCACAATCACTACCCTGCCTCGCCCCTATCCGAAAAATGACAACCTGTGTAGCCAGCTCATTTTATAATTTAACCCTCTTTATTGGAACAATAATGAACCTTAGGAGTCAACAATCAGCCACAGTGAAAATATTGCAGCCTCTCAAACCAGATGATTGACAGGTTGATTCAATTAGTCTACCTTAAGTTTGCTATAGGACCAGAAATCTCGTTCTTGTAATGCAGTAATGCAGCATTACTTGGATTAGTAATTGTAATATTATTACTGTTTTGGAAAAAGTAATTGATCTGTGTGAAACTATGTTGGTGATGGTGATGATAATAATGTAATAATACATAATTTATGGATTTTGCTGGAGCCAATGCAGTACCTCTCTCTTTGATGAAATTAAACAAATCTAATTTAACGCAGCAATTGCAGTGTATCCCATAAATCAGCAAGGAGATACTGATAATCGTGCCTCAAAAGAGGCTGAAACTAGAGCTGCTAGCTGGAGCTCACGTGCGTTAAACCGTCAAAAGCAAGAGTAAAATGTAGTATTTGTTCAAATTCTTAACTTTGTGGAACACCTGTTTACACTGAACCGTCAGTGGAAACTATGCAAGTGCAATCCTTCACAATAACATGGAATATTCCCCAGGTTGGAGCAGTGGGAGGTGGGTGTCTGAGAAGGCTGGGGAGGGGGATTCTCACGCAATATTGTGAGGAGGAAGTGATGACGCAGGAGGCAGCCATCGCTCAGTCAGCTGTCGACCGGCCAGCAGACGACCTATCTTTCACATGTTCCTCACACTGCACAAGTGGACGTGAAAGAAAAAGACGGAGAGTGACGAGCTACAACGTAAACGCAAAAGGCTTCCACTGTGGGCAACATATTACAGGTGCGAGCGAAAGTCGAAAAACAGCAGGGCTGCCAATGCAAAGCTGCTGTCGTGGTCTGGAAACACGGGCTGTGCCTCTCACGGGCTACGAGAAGGCCTGAGTAATGAGAAATTGTCATGATTCAACAGACCACTAAATCCCAAAGCATCTCCAAAGTCACTGGGACTGAAACCGTTTCACTCAAATAACAAATCGTATCAAAATAAACATTATTCGCACATACAGTACTAGCACTTAGCAGCACTAGCGCTGTTCAGCTGGAAACCCAACCATAGTATTATTTGGTAAAGGGCAATTGAGTCACATCTGAAAGGTTGTGGGTTCAACCCCCGACATGCTCAAGCTTCCTTGAGCAAGATGCCTTAATGCCAATTGTCCTAAATCGTAAGTCACCGTTTGGGAGCTACTGAATTACAAGCATGTGGTTGCATGTACTGTATCCTGCTCAAGGTTACTCACTGGCATGTCCATCATCGAACCCAAGACCTTTTGGGTGGGAGACCACTTGCCTAGCCCCCAGTCACGTTTTAAAGAGGAAAGGTATTGTTTACCTAGCTATCCAACTGTCCTACCAAAACACGTTTGGCTCACATGCTTAACCCTGATCCAGTTGGAAGCAGCACTACAGTTTACACCATCCACAGTAAATTAATTTCTCATCACCTGCAGCTTCAATTGGTTTTCCAGCATTTTCCAGTCCTGTTGGGTGTATAAATCTATCGGCAGTGTGAGGAAAAGGCGATGACATGGTACGGAACAATCTTTCAAGTATGTTTCAAAAAAACCAGAGGTTTATTAAAGGGTTACAGCGATTCCATCACCCCACGACCTCTATCATAGTTGCTGACACTTACATTAGTACAACAGATTAGCATCCTGTCAATTGTAATTGGCCAATTCTAGCAATGAAGACCACAGTGGAGTTTGTCATGGATAGGGAAGGCCCCTTGCTAAAGTATACGCCTCACCCACTGTGACACATATACGATGACTGGGTTTTGTGTTATGTAACTGAAAGGTGCCGTGCGATGCTGTGTGAATATGAAGCTTTGTCCCACTGAGGGGAATCTTTTATGAGGTACGTTTGACTGGTAGATGTCACAGTGTATCAATGCATGGCCTGTCTCTCTCTCTTTACGTTAAACGTTTCTTTTTTGGGGGGGAGATTTCTAATAATTTCTTACTGTAGCTATTGATGATTTTTCCTCACTTTGCGCTTATTCTGCATGATGACGTAAACATTACATGGTGAGAATGTGTGACAAACTTTGTGTTTGTCTGGCAGTCAACAACACTTAAAAAGCTCTGCATCAATGAAGCTGCATATATTCAAAGCACATTATAGCCCATAGAAGCCACAATACACCCTGTTATTCCTCACAGTTGAACCGTCTGCAAAGCTGCACGCTAACCTTTACCCTGCACGGACAACTTCCAGCAGTGTGAGTGACATGTTTTTCTGATGTCTTTTTATGGACCTCATGGTGAACTGTGGCATTTTGGATCAGACAGATCATTTATCTTTTCACACTTCACGCCATGTTGCCTCGTATCTCCTACAGCCGTACTGTAACTGTTCCCAGGTATGTTATTGCCCCGGCAGCTTCACCATGTGGTTTAGCGTGTCTGGCAGCGATGCGGGCACCTCTACGTCCGAGCGTGGCGTGTTTACGCAGGTGCAGGACGTTCAGGACACACCGCCCCTGCCCCTGAGTATTTTGGAGCAGCCATTAAGAGCAGCTTACCAGCCTGCTGAATTAGGAGGGGCCGCATATATGCGGTATTTAGGGGGGACTGCCCAGAAATGGCATTTCCTCAGGTTACTGGAAGTGGAGTAGCACCAGGGTTCAGAAATAATCCCAATAAGAAAGCCTGTCCAGTCGGAGAGCACTGTCGACAGTCGGCCCTGAAAGTGTTAACATGGCCGTTTATGAGGACAATAGCATCTTATTGTTGAGATAAGAGGATTGCCCACAAATATATGATCCTGACCAAAAGTGTAGGCTAATATTAACTATATAATTATGGTTTGTTGTTAGTATCAATGGTTCACTGGAACCTCACCAATTAGCTTTTTGTTAAAATAGGAATCTTTGCTACAATAAATTATTAACATACCAGGGCCAAAGATTGAATTAAAAGTAAACCAATACTGTTGCTACCGACAGCCATTTAGCTCAATGGCTAGTCTTCACATCAACAAAACCCTCAAACATGGCTGCTTAAAAAAAGGACTACATTTACATATTATATTTTAACACTTTGTGGTATATAAGACGTCTTAATGTCACTCTGAAAATTATGCATTTTCAAAAGGGTTAAAATGTGTCTCTGTGTAAATGCATCCGATGTCCCTATCCTCAATCTCCGGTGCGCTCCACTTTAAAGCATGTGAACTTTGGCACGGGCTTAAAATGAGCGCATGTTCAACGAGCCACACTGTTGGTTCCTTGGTAAAAAAAACAGATAAACACACACAGTACACACGCACGTGTGCACATACACTGTATACAGCACACCGCCGCTTCTACGCTGGACCAAACTAGGTTGAGAACATTTAAAAGAAAATAAACAGGATTCCTGAAGCGGCAGGGCAAGACAAAGAGAAGACTGTTCCGCAGCGTGTCGGGAGCATTCCAGAACAGAACGGGCTCTGGGACGCTGTTGACCTGAGCTACTTCAGAATGTTTGTGCAATTGCTTCTGACCACTTGATTAAAAATACCGTTTGATGCTGGCCGTCTGTGTTCTAGCACGAAGCGGTTCGGACTGGTCTGACTGGAGCAACATGCCTGGGGAATGAAGGCAAAGAGCGAAAAGTGAAAAGCCACTCTGGAGAGGAGGTGTCCAGTCAGACGTTTGTCCAGAGTCGTCACGGACGTCTGTCTGTGGCTCTCTCGAATCATTTTTCAAAAGACGCTGCCTTTCAATAATAATGTGCCTGCACACACACACACACACACACACACACACAATCTGGTGATATCGCATTACAGATATTCTGCTTGCGTTGCCGATGTCCTCCCAAGTCCCTTCAACACATTTCGGGCTGTTTTAGTGATGTGATATTACCAACACGCAAGGTTTTGTGTGATGTGTGGAGAACAGGGTAAACCCAAAATGTGGTCTTGTCACTGAAAGACTAGACTGAATCCCTAGTTTAGATAAGTAAGTTTCACACGCTTTGATGCCCCTCAGCCATCAGCGCTGTAGTATCCCTAGGGCCCATAACCTCCAAATGTCTCTGGTATAGTTGGCCCACACGACTGTGGTTGTACAAGCCTTCTACCAGGTGTGAATGTGAGCAACTGTGTTTAGCAGGGCATTGATGAAAGACTGCATATGTGCTCAGCAAACATCGCCTGGATAAATTAAGGTAGAAAAATATCTATACTGTGGCTTATAGAAAAAAGAAAATTGTGTTTGATGTGGTAGTGAATTGGAACCATACAGTCGGCTCAACAAGGCTGTAATGGACGTGTGTCCGTTGGCATGGTTAACTCGTTGGAACAAGTGCCAAGACGGATTTAGCAAATGCCTGCTACTTAGATAAAGGGGGAGGCCGTGAACAGTTAAACTAGTTGTACCGGGGTCCATCTTGGCCGAATGTTATCTAAAAAACAGTTGGAACAGTTTGAAATGGAAACAAACTGTCTGCGGATGTGCTAGTGTGAAAACGTGACAAATGTATCACAACATTGTGAGAAAACCTTGGCTCCCTCCCTCGTCCTCTCTCCGTCTCCTTGCCGTCTTCTTCTGCTTACTCTCCACCTCATGATCATGGTCTCGCTCTGCCTCCTGCAATTACTTCTATTCTACCTCTCCCGGCGTTCATACCAAGACCGTAGGTGTGTTTAGTGGTGTTTGCTAAGCAGCTTTTACCCACCCATCACGACTGCTCCAGCAAACAACCTTTGACCTCGACACCCCCCACCTGCCTCTTCCATAAACCAAACGCACACACACACACACACACACACACACACACACACACACACACACACACACACACACACACACTCCTGTTCTGTTGGCTTTCTCCCATTCTGACGTCAAGCGGCTTTCAGCGCAGATGATTAAAACGTATAAGTCACTCACGCCTTCGAGATCAGGGTCGGCAAATAGTGGGTTAGCATTCCTGCTATAGCTTGCGGTTGCCGTGCCGTGAGACGCCAGGGCCAAGAAATACCCACCGCGGTCCGCAACAAATGATTTATTCCTGTTTTCGGTCGCAAACCTTAAAATAAAAAAATTCCTTAAAATAAAGAAAATATTGGGTTTCCCAATGGGTGGGATCATTTAGAACATCTCCAGTGACTAATCATTACATTGTGATGCAATGACAATGAAATATGAACACGTGTGTATATATCACACCACTGAATAAAGGGGTTATCTTTGTTTCCCTTAGCATTACAGTCTTATCAGTGTTCACTTCACAAGACCACAGCACATATTACTGCCAGCATAGCTAACTTTGTTGTGACAAGCCAAGAGAAGTACAGAAGTACAAAATGCTCTTATTCAACAGAGCATTTTGTACTTTTCAAATCTAAACCAAAAGTCTATTGGTTTAGATATGGTGCAGCTATATAATTCAACCTGGGAATCATATGTGGCACTAATTACATATGCATTGATTTCCATGTAATTACATATCTATGGGAATAACACACCAGTTTGGTACACACACACAATAAGTACTACTTGTGTGTGTGTACCAAACTGGGAGGGTTTTTCTCAGTCAGTCAGTGGGTTTCTACAGTGACATTAAACCCTGACGAGGCTGAATTACTCTGCTCCCCGAAGTTTGAAAGCAAAAGTTTATTACCCACCATTATGGGAGCGCAGAGTTAATAACTGACCCGTACGCTAGCCCAAATGCTAAGCTCCTCTGGTTACAGCATGGTCAAGCCCCAGAGAGCGTTTAATACCTACCACTATTACAATAACAAGTAGTGGAAGTTAGGCGGGGCTGAGACAGCTATGGATGTACAGTATGTGTGTGTGGTCTGACCGGCGGCCGCATACTTCCAGCGCAGCAGCGATGCCACCGGAGAGAGAGAGAGACACGTCCCATTACAATTACCTCCCACCGTCTCCAGCATCGCCTCTCGCCTGTATACATCCTTCCCACCAACGGAGAATCGGCTGGAGGTAGTGACCTCCTGCTGCACAAGGTCAACACAGTCGGTCGCTTTTTCCTCCCCCCGGTTACATCCAACACAAACATCGACCCACTTCCGAATTCGACACATGAAACCAAACATGTATGACAAAACTGGAGAGCATCTACTTTGCTCACGAGGCCACATTATTAAAGTCATCCTTGTTACAGGTTAATAGAGAAGACGCATATCAATAATGGAAGCACCCAAGTGCTCTGCGAGACTTTTTGTCTTACTTTGTAACAGCGCTGTATAATCTTGGATGTATACTTTAATGTCATCGGCCTATAT
The DNA here is from genome assembly GCA_027564755.1 of Amblyopsis hoosieri. Lineage (NCBI taxonomy): Eukaryota > Metazoa > Chordata > Actinopteri > Percopsiformes > Amblyopsidae > Amblyopsis > Amblyopsis hoosieri. The sequence goes on from JAODUE010030865.1 coordinate 37,820, forward strand.
CTCTTAAAGAACAAAACTAAAAGTTGGATTAAAAAGGTTAACAGAAAGGAAAGCCTATATAGGCCTGGATATGGGCACGGAAATAATAACTTAGATTGGATCTTAAAATATAAAAACATTGACTCTTTAGTAGTATCGGATTATCAGTCAGATAATCAGAGTGCTGCATGTGCTCATCAAATGTATATTATACATTTACAGCATTTAGCAGAGGCTTTGATCCAAAGTGATTTACAATAAGTACATTTGTGAATAGTGGACGAGATCCTACACCGGTTGCTGTACGCAACCAGCAATAATGACAGCAGTATTTCCTCAAGGCTATGTTATACATGTACAACATTATATCTAATATACCAGGAAACGTACAACATACATTATATACCAGGAAATAGTTGCTAGAAGTATAAGTACCAACAATGTACTTCTGACCTCTACACACATCTAGCCTTATGATCTTATTTTCTAAATGACTCTGTTCTTCTCACTGCAGAGAGGGAAAACTGCTCCTGCAAACGTGGCTCTCTCCCAGTTAGAACATTTAAAACTGGTCAAAACTGCCAGCGACTGTGGTGCAGCGCATCACACAGAGAGAGCTACTTCCTCCTGAGCAAAACATCAATATTGACCAAACTATCCAGTAACTCAAAAAAGCCAATCGCACTGGTTTGTTCTGTTACCATGCCAGCTGTCTAATATGTATGTGCCTGTGTGTGTGTGTGCATGCCTTCTTGTCCATGCCAGGTGTTCCCCATCTTTATTCATGACTTTTATTTTCTAACCTAAATAATCATTTTCAGAGGGAGGCCACCGCAGAGAGCAAGCACACATGCATTCCTCCCGTGGGGGCGGGGCTATAGCTGGACTCCAAAGTCAAATTGACATTCCTGGGCTGCAAGGTGGGTCGTTGCCCTTCAAGCTCGAGACCCGAGCTGAGGATTACACGGCAGCGAGCAAGAACAGACGGTCAACAACACCGCTTGCACAAGAACCCGTAAGAACACCTTCGCACACGGAACGTCTGCTGGCACAACTGCTTCCATTAAGTAGCTCTAAACACACGATGAGTCAGTGTTGCCAAGAGACGCGCAAATAGGTCATCATATTTTGGGTAAAAGTGACAGTTACAGGGAGTTAAAGTATGAATGTTTCTTATCCTGGCTAGAACAGAGAGGAGAGGAGTCTGGAGGAGAGGAGAGGTTGATGGATGAGATAAGTGAAATAAAAAGTTAAGTGAATTGAGGAGAGGAGAGGGGTAAACAGTGCAGGAAAGAATTTGAGGCAAACATCATCCCTGCATAGCCCGGTGACTGCATCTGCACGTACTGTACGTGGGTGTGCAACAGCCAAACAGTAAACACATGGTTCCTCCAGAGAAGGCTCACGGTGAGTATTCTCTGAAGAACAGATTTAGCATGCACATTGCATGCTGGTTTACTGTTAAGTGGTGAGCTTCTACAGTAGTGAACACGGTGGTGTTGTACAGCACTGCCCCCTGCTGGTTACATATATTTTAGTTCATCCATTAACTGTAGTAGTTCCACAAATTTTGACTTGGGGTTAAGAACATAATTATTAAACGTGTGCTATATTGATCTCCAGTGCATCCGGATAGTATTCACAGCGCTTTACTTTTTTCACATGTTGTTATGTTACAGCCTTATTCCAAAATGGATTTTCTTTTTTAATTGTTTCCTCAAAAGTCTACAAACAATACCACATAATAACAAAGTGAAAAAAGTTTGTTTGAATTATTTGCACGTGGGTAATGCACAACATGCAACATCCCCAACAAGTATATTGCACACTTTTCAAGCCCATACCGGTATTGGCCTACGATGTTGGCTCACGGCCGTGGCCGGCTGAAGTAGGCTTGCCTAGTTTTAACTTGATTTAATTCCATTTCTCCAGTGGGAACTGAGAAAGGCTTGCCTTGTCAGTTTTGCTGCAAGGTAAGCCAGGAACGTTCAGTACAACTTCAATATTTAGATGTCTGTGCAGTGACAGTGCTTTAATGCCGTTCCTTCATGTTTGCCCGACACTTGGAAGGAATCACGGAAAGGACAACTATTACCGACTTGTTACATCCGCTGTGTGACTCTCGCTAGGCCAAGCCACCGCTTCAATGACGCTGATTAGAGAAGACCAAACTGCCAAATGAGCTCAGCGTTTGTACCGATGACGTGTTGTTGCAGGCCAATGGCTCCTCCCGAGGATATATTCACGCCCAATGCCACTCCAGTGTCATTTCTCCGCTCCATGGCGAAGCGTTCGGTTTCTGTCTGTCAACATGTAGAGTAGAGCGTCACGTATGTGGTTCTCTGAAGTGGAGGCCGAGGCCTCGCCAGAGGACCGAGGAGTACTTTCTGGGGGCGAGGTTGGTAGAACAGCTCATTTGGGGGGAAACTGGTGAGAGACTCACTGCTTACAGTATATTCTCACTCAAAAAGAGGTTGCTGACCAGTGTTCAACACTGATTCAGATGGGGTGGACCCTGGGGAAAATGAACAAAGCGCCCACTGTCTTTACAGACAGCCCTCCCCTCCCCCACGTCTAAAGCCTTCTAATGCATCATCAGCTCATCCTCTCTGTCTCAATGTGCGGACCATCCAGCCAGACTTTCCCAGGCACCACCGGCAGAACCGTAAGAGACGGGACAACAATAACAACCCTTTCCCAGTCCTAATGGCGTATCCAGAAAGCTCCCTATTCTCGGCTGAATCGCTTAAAGGAACACTGCTTGTGCATGGCAGCTGTCCGCTACTGTCATGATACTGTAATTATGATGCGTGCCAGAGACATCTCCCCACTCACTGAGCTTGGCTCCTCTGTCTTTACAAGGTGAAGCAACCTGTCCATTGACTCCATATGAACACCACAAGTTCATTTAAAGTCTAGGTAGCTAACAGTCCGCTGAGTAAAAATCTGGCATCCAATCAATCTCATAGTTACTAATAATTGATTCTATTTTATTCTAATTTTCTTTTAAAAGAAACATTAAGGAGATTTTGAGGCTTCAGTACTGTTGCAGTAGTGCACAACTAAGTTACCCCCACACCAAAATATTAAGGATTTTTGTACGGGTCAACATTCTAGTAATTCAAAAAATATAGCCTAAATTGAATAATTGGATTTTAACAGTTGAAATCAATATCGCTTTTTATTTACAGAGAACACAGTTATTCACCTCTCAGCTTGGTATATTCATCATTTAAAATATTTCAAACTATGTTCAATAGTTCAGAAGCTGTTCCTACTAGTCTATCTTATATCTATTGATCTTCAGCTTAAGACAGTTTCAGATATTTAGAAAAGTATAAGGCTGTACAGACTGTATTTATACAATCAATTTACAGTTTCTGGTCATAATGGTACAGCTACATTCAGCAGGTAGGCCTACACACCATACCACTTCTGTACATATAAGATTGCTTTATAATACCAGACCCCCACCACCAACGCAAAAGTAAATCCATGTTACGCGGAATGACTCTGCAACATAATGTTCCAAACATATTCGTGGTTATATCCTTGAATAAAGATTTGTAATAGATGTCCCACCTGAAAATCATATAAGCTACCAGTTCTATTCGATGTGCGAGTGCTTTTATATTTTAAAGAAAAGGCTTATGGTGGAATGATTGGATGCTGCATTTATGTGATGAAACAATTACCAGCAGAGAACTTGCGTATTAGGAATACATCGGCAGGGTAACCATCACTATGGAATCACTATGGAGAAGGCATTGTGGAATCAACATATCTGCCATGATGAACATTGCAACAGCCAGTTGTTCATCTCAAGATGTAAAAAAAAAAACCTAGTAGAAACATCCCAAGGCCCCGACATGCCTTTCCCTTCATTATATGAACATATTTTAGTCCCTGTGTGAAAAATACAATCAAGTATCATAAAATGTAAAATAAACTACTAGTGCTACTATTTGTTCATAGCAAGTATTATATTATATTAATTACCTTGGGATACCTTTGTTCAATTTTAATTCCTTTTAAAAACATATTTACAGAAAGGCAGGAATGAATCACCGTAAACAAAGTGCATTCTCTTGTCATCTCCCAAGATGTAGAAAAATTAGAGGAAGAGAAGGAGTCCTTCATCATACAACCGTGAGTGAAGATTAATATTAGGACAGTCCCTCATGGCTTAAGAGCTCCCCAGATGATGAGTCCTATAATGACTGCTACCACAGCCAACACCGCCAGCACAATGAAGATCTTCTTACGGGAGCTTTGCTGTGACAACAATAATAAAAGGGTAATTATTTTCTTTCTCTGTTGTTGCTGATTTTCAATCAAACATTCTATCTGGGTGCCCCATGTGAGAAACTTGTCTTTGTGCTTGTCCACCAAAGGAGGAGGTTAAAAGGCAGGGCCGCCAAAACAATAGCGCACTCTATAGGTTAGAGAGATGCACTGTCTGGTTAAAGTACCCTCCGACAAGGCAGATGCTTGAACAAAGATTCTATTGGTGAATTAAAATTTAATAGAGAAAACCTTTACATTTCAGTTATGACCACCTAGTTGTATATTAATATAATATATTCATAAATACCAGACCCTATGAAAGGACTTTGTAAATACTACCTACAAAGGACCAAACACAACTACACCACAGAAGGATGAATAACATCCTTCCTCAAATGGAATGTGACTACTGGTTCTAAATGACATGTAAACGTACTATTAATTCCCCCCCTCTCATGTAGTTCATTCATATTTATTTACCTAGCCAGTTTATACATGTACACATCATGTGAGACAACAATCAATCAGCTAACCAGTGAGATGCTTCAGTGGGACAGGACAGTAGGAGAAAACAATCTTATGTTTTCCAGATTAACTCATTCATTAAAAGGCCTCTCCTATAGGCTCTCACTGTGTGTAAACCCACTGTGATCTACCAAAGGTTTTAGAATGAGAGAGAGGCTGAGCATTGTAATGCATTTCAATTAAGCTCAAATTTAACGTGTCTGGTTTCTTAAGAGGGCGTGTCACCAACGGCATTTTGCTTTGGAGGCTGACAGAAATAGCGTTGTGGCCTCAGATTGATCAAAAGTACTTGGGCATTAATGTAATATACTCAAAATACCCATAGAGAAATAATGGGCAATGTTATGTGAAATCCACGAACCACCCCATTGACTTACATGGAACGCTGGGTCTCTGTTAAATGATATTCTCTCTGGATCTACTGTAAGCCATGTCTCACTGCTCTGACCTCTGACCTCCTGTAGGTTTCCCTGTAGTCTAAACAGAGAGATTTACACAGAGAAGTTCCAACGGACGGCACTTTCGCATTAGATTTCTCGAAGGAGGAGGGCAACTTTTCACACTTCATGCAGACCAGAAAAAGGCTCAGTGTTCCATGCAAGTTGTTGGGGAAAACTGAAAATACCATTTATTATTTTATATTCAGTTATTCTTTTAATATTCTCATGTCACATATTATGTTAAGATCATGTCACCATTATAATACATGTGTAGTAAGAACTGCTAACTATACATTTCTGTACCTAGAACAGACAGAATCTGACTAGAAGTACACCTTTGCTTAGCAACGCCAGACGACCTTGCAGATGGTCTCTGGATGAAGGTAATTAATTACATTGTAACTGACCAGCACCTCAGAAGGGACTGTTCTCAAATAGATAAATTGTGTGACAACATGCCACTGCCCTGTTTTGGGACAGTCAGCCCTATATATGCTGTGATTTCTCATGTATTATCAGCGCTCTCTTGAACAAACCTCTTAAACGGACCTGGCTGCTTCATGGTGTTATTGACTTCATTACTACCGCTTATTACACAAGCTGCGATCTTAGATACCAAGAAGACTTCCAACCTTCTTGGCTGAGACTCTCTCAGGAGGGCTTGGGGTTCTGAACTTAACATTATATTATTTGAGGTTGTTAATTACTTATGAAGTTGCGACATTCGGATACCTGGGAAGCCTTTCAAACTTCTCGACTGAGCCTCCCCAGGGAGGGAATTAACAGACCCAACACAAGTAAATGGGGAGGTCCACGGATTTCACCGTGATATTGCCCATTATTTCTCTCTGCATTAATGGGTATTTGGAGTATATTACATTAATTCCCAAGGACCTACAAGGCCACAACGGTACTTCCGCAGCAATTTGTGTTGGGGATAAATTGACTTTGTTTCAGGACATGCATGGTATGGATGATATGGATATACAGTAATAATAATAATAATAATAATAATAATAATAATAATAAATTACATTTCCAAGCGCCTTTCAAGCTATCCAAGGACACTGTACAACGTAGTTCAGCATAAAGCATTAATTACATAAAAACCAGAGCTAACACTAACTGTCTGGGCGCAGCCTACGTCAGCCTCCACAGAAAAATGCTGTTAGTGACACGCCCACTTAAGAGACAGGAATCGCTCCATTTCTTCTTCCATTGAAATGCATCACAGTGCTCCATATTTCTATCATTATGAAGTCTTTGGTCTACTAGCTTGTTGTTTATTTACTGTACCTGGTATTCTGATGCCCGCGACAACTGCTGGGTGCCCTGCTGGACATTAACGTCTGCGCTCTCCACATTGGCTTCTATGCTGTCTGCACACACACACAGACACACAGACACCCACACACGAACACACAGGCACACAGAGTCACACACACAAACGCAACCACGTTGAGAGATTGCTAGAGCTGTATGTTGGGTACTGTATATGGTGCATTTGTTAACAGTGAAGGCTCACCTATCATTTCTCCTTGCTCATGTACCATCATGCCCAGATCCTTGAAGATGTCATTAATGTCTGTAATATCAGACTGACACAAGAAGATACTCATTTTACGTACTAATGGTCATTGACTGAAGCTAATTCTCTAATTGCTTTAGTAAATAATGCAGAAAACATAAACTATGTGTTTGCAATAGATAGATATAATATCACATTACATTAGAGCTGTGCAATAAATCAAATTTTCATTGTGATTTCAATTTAGGCTCTTAACAATTACAAAAACTATTAAATCAAGAAAACAAATACTATTTTGCACATTACGTTTGGCAAGTAAACTAAAAAGTGATAGATCAACATGAAAAGTATTAAGGGACAGTTGTGTTTTCTCGTTCATTATTTTCATTGTTTTTTTTAGATGCAGTAAATGCAACATCCTTCTAAAGTCAATGAGTAATCGAAATAAAAAATGTTTTTCCAAAATCGAGAAGCCGTTATTACATTTCTGTAGCTGTAACCGAGCTGTGCAGTTGTATGAAAGCTAATGAATTTACCTCTAGCTGCCTGATGGAAGATTCTCTCTCTTGGATCAGCCTCAAGTCCTCTACAGTGATGGCGGTTTCCTGAGACTGAATCTGGACATCACTACAGTAATACAATGAATAGTGTTGTTAACAGATGCAGCTCCACATGGAACAATACAATAAGAACAATATTGTAAGACATAGTCGTTATACTACCTCTGAAACGCAGGCACATGAATGTCCTCCGGCTGACCACCCTATTGAGGACAGATATTAACAACTATACAGTTATATAATGTGACATATTATGACAGGGGTGGCTAACCCTGGTCCTGGAGAGCCTCAGCCCTGCATGTTTTAGATGTCTCCCTGCTCCAACACACCT
>JAODUE010030886.1:0-21463 GCA_027564755.1 Amblyopsis hoosieri
TCACATGAAAAGATATGCTCACATATTTGCAAATATGTGAGGGGTGTACTCACTTTTGTGAGATACTGTATGTGTGTGTGTGTGTGTGTGTGTGTATATATGCGCGCATTGCCATTTATTTCACACACATTCTCTTCATGCAGGTGATTGACGTGAGTAAGAGCGTGGTGAACATGATGGCAGCCAAGATCGAAGTAGCCATGAAGAAGTCAGAGCCCATGTCCTGGGCTCGTCTGGACCTGCCTCCCCCGGTCAGCCCACCTGAGGACAAGGGGAAAGAGCAGGAGGCTGAGAGTGAGGACGAGGACACAGATGATTGACGTGGCATTTGAAATCAACAACAATATTAAAGGACGCCATGATTATTTTATCTGGAGTTCAAGCTACACACCTCTTTTAAATATCACCTCTTCTTTGTCATGTTAGTATGATCTTTGACTTTGGACTGATGCATTCCTTATGAACCCCTACCGCTCTGATAATACGTACAGTGCTTATGGCACTCTTCTTAGCTATGTTGAATCACTGATGCTAGTTCCATCTCTACATCTGTCTTTTGTTTTTTGTTTTTGGTGCAATGCAGGCTGCACTGCTAAAAAATCAAGTAGCTGGTTAAGTCCAAAATGCACTAATCTGACAGTAGGCCCTGCACTGCTAGAAATAGCAGGGGATTAAATCGTTGCTAGGACTGCTGTTATATGTTTTTATATGATTGGCTAGTTAAAATGACATTTAAATTAGAAAGATTGAAGCTGACTGAGAAAAGGAGAGAATGGAGTTTTTTTCCAGCAAAATACTATGTGAAGTTTACGTTTTACTGTACAATGGAGTTTGCCTTCACTTGGTGTATTCTGGGCTTAATGAAATGCGGTGAAGGTATTTTATGAGATGTGGATGTAAATTACATTCACTTGAGTGAGCGTATGAGAAAAAGCTTCAATACAGTTTATAGTTTAAGAACACGTTATTTTGCAATGCGGTTCTTGAGCTGACATTTTCAAAGAGTTCTAGGCATGTGTGTTTCATATTAGTTCAGAGCTGATGTAGAATGCTTGTCACTTCTATACCTTAATGGACCAGAGATGCAGGCCATTGTCCATTCCATCTGTTTTATGAATAAAACATTCCTTTTCCAAGTGTTTTTAAAGTTTATTTAATTACATTTTTTATTACATTCCTTCCTTTGTTTTTCTCATTGTATCCATTGTATTGTTTACTTTAGATACATGCTATTTAGTTATATTATTTAAAGTTACATAAGGTTGGACTATTTTGGGTGTTGATCAATCCTACCTTTTACAGAGTTGTTACTTAAACATTTATCTTATGTGATGTATTGCCTCAGAAAAGCTACGTGGCACAGTTTAATAATGTATAGCCTACATAATGGCATGAATCAGTATATTATTTAGTTATTAAGCATGATTTCAGTATGGGCTTTAACCTATCAACCATCAAGGCTGAATAATATCAAAGTGGTCTAAAAAAACATTATTAAATGGAAGTCAATATACCTTATAATAAATTAAGCTTTGCATCATGTTAAAGCTGCTGTGGTCTTTACCTAATTTCCCCCAAATCCTATAATTTTAGAAATGTATACATTTATATAGTTTTAGAAATACACGGAAGCACTGCGGAAGCATGCCCGCTGGCATCCCGCTGTCCAAAAAGTGGCATCCCGCTGTCCAAAAAGTGTGGACACAACATCACACTAATGTCGTGTTCATATTTTCAAGCCATGGGCATTAATATGGAGTTGTTGCTTCCCCCACCCCCCTTACTCAGCCCTTTTTAACAGCCTCAACTCTTCTGAAAGTTTCTGCACAAGACATTGCAATATGGCTGCAGGGACTAGCTCCCATTCAGACATTAGCATTGGTGAGATCAGGCAGTGATGAGCTATATTACAGTATGGGGCCTGGTCCACAGTTAGTACTCCAGTAAGTGCTTCATTCTAACCTAAATGGGGTTCAGGTCTTGGCTCTTCAGCAGACTAAATGCTGTCTTTACATTAAGTGAGGTATTCTCCTGGCATCTTCAAAAACCAGACTGTCAGACTGTAGGATGGTGATACGATTCATCACTCCAGAGTCCAATGGTAGCATACTTTACTGCACTTCAGCCAATGTTTGGCGTGCATAGTGTTCTTGTGTGCAGCTGCTTGTCTAGAAACCCTAACCCTATAACCATAGTCATTAATACAGCACATATCAAACATATAGACTTTGTTTTGAATTTAATAATTTAATAATATGTAAACAATTATTACATGGAAATAAAATGTACTTCTGATCGTTTTCTGATTGGAAGCATATCAATTGACTGCCAAGTTAACGAGCTATGCTATCTCAGAAGCACTGCTCTCGGCTGTAGGCAGGGTCATCTGTGCTGTCAAATATTGGTTTGATAGCTCATGCTGTTAGTTTCCCTTATGTCAGTGTTAAAGATATGGGGTTGTTTTTCAGGGAGAGTTAACAGACTTCTCCATTTCCTCTTGCAAAGCCTGCTCGAGACCCGGCACCATCTCACTGTAACCTGGACTACTGCAGCTAGAGCTCCTGTGATAATAGCCCCTAAAATGGCTGCCAGCAGCATCCATGGCCACACCTCTCCCAGTTGCTCCAGGTAGAATCCTATGGATTCTGCCAGCCTTTGATCTGGAGAAAAGACAGAGAATACACTATTGTGAAGCAAAAGCAGAAATAAGAGGAGACAAAGTAGATGAAAACAGAAGACCTTCATTCCTTTGTCAAAGAATGTTTTCCTAAAACCAATCCAATGACAAATAGGTTAAAAAGTCTTACTAGAACCTAGAAGGTATGCGTAGTCATAGCCCAGGTCTTTGCTGGAAATAAAAAATTCTCTGTTTCTTTGGAGAGACAGGAAGGGCACCATGTTGTACTCGCTGTTGTGTCCAATGGGAGCATTGGATTCTGGGTACTGAGTTGGAGATGGCCGGTGCCTCCGTAGCCACTGTTCATAGATACTATGAAATCAGAGAATGTGTGATTATAGGCATGCTTGTGTCATTATACACTCATATACACATACAATGCAGTATCTGCACATGCACAGAATCAGACCTTTTCCTGTAGAAAGGTGTGTTCTTTGGACCTAAAATGTCCAGCTCAAAATGTGGAAAAATCTGTCCCATATGATTGTTACGTATTTGAATATAGGGGCCTTTATTAAGCGTTGTCTGTCTGTGAAAGACATACCTGTCAACAAAGGCATGATGAAGGAAGAAAATTGGGTCATTTACAGACCCCTGCACAGATGACATGGACCCATTCATGAACACATGGAGAGCTGCATGCATCCCCATACGAGGACTGTTTCCTATTCCTGTCTGAGGGTCTCCAAACCCTGTGGGACAAAGCTTACATAGTCAGCTGTGGAATACTGTAGTTGCACACACACACAGACTCTTATTTCAGTTGGACATCTGAAAATAGGTGAAGCCATTTCATTGACATTTAATTAAGGCTGTGTCAGGCTCTCAGGCAGGGTGGACCCAAATGCACGACACACTTTATTCCAAATCAAAAGGGCAGATGCGGACAACACAAAGTGCTGACAATTCGAAAAACACTACAGAACACACTAGGTCTTACATACAGCATCACATGACAGACAGGTGTAATCAATAACAATCAACATGGGCAACAACAGGAACACAGGGGAAACACAGACTGGAACACATGGATGAAAACATGGAGGTGGACAGCAGAACATGACAGGCTGCTTATATCTACAATGCTGATTTGTTTCGATAGACAGCTCCACGGATGGACTTGTGTCTAACTATCCCTGATGTGTGTTGCGATATACCCTAACCCAGCAACTTTGATCTAAACCCCTTTTGTATTGCACTTAACTTATAGGCATACAACATTCACAATCACATCCCTTACAGTAACATTGGCTTTGTTTCAATCAGAAAAAGTGAGGGGGGTCAAATGTTCGCTTCTATTGGCATTATATTTCAACTGAGGAATGTAACTGCAATAATAACCTGAACAAACATATTCACCATCAGTCAGGTTGTAGGGTGAATGTGTGTGGATTTATGTGAAGGTGTCATCTGACCTTCCAGGGTGTTCCGGAAGCTCATGTTGGAGGTGCGGTCCATGGCTCCTGTGTCATAGTCCGGTAAGCTGAACGTGAACTCCACTTCTGCAGAGGTCTGCAGTCGCTGGACCACTTTACGGTTGTGGTTTCCAAGGTTACGCCGCAGTGGGCCCTCTTCCCTGGCATCACATAAGACGCCTCTAACATTGTACTCTGCTGCACGGGAACACAGAACCTACACAAGCACGCACACACACCTGAATGAAAGTTGTCTTTCCAAAGCCTGCTACTTTTGTTTTCTGTGTGTGTGTGTGTGTGTGTCTGAGTGTGTGTGTGTGCGAATATACATCTACTTTAGCTACAGGATATTACAGTTGTATGTGTTAATCTTATTTAATATGATGTGTATTTGTGTATTAATATGTATTACAAACTCTGGAGTTTTTGAGTATCAATAATTATTGTTAGTGCCTTTACTCCATAATGGAAAAGTGTAATAAGCATATCAATATGTTATTGCAACTAATTATGTTTGCCCATGAACTCATCTGGTACTTTTCCTTTCAACCATATGATGTTTTACCTTCCAAGAAGAGAACAGGGATCCTGGGCTAAGAAGACTGGGGTCGTTGGGGCTCCGGTCACCCATCAGCTCGTCCGTGCACACGTCACACCCCTGCGCATCTCGCCAGTCCCAGTATGGGATGGTGAAGTTACTGTCTCCAGTCAGTTTTCTGATCTGGTGTTCCCAGTGGAGCAGGTAGGCACGGTGCCAAGGCAAGAAGGCTGGGGCCCAGTGTCCAAAGTCCACGTCAGTCCACACATTTCCCGGACCCCCTAACAGCGCGTTTCGGGACACGTAGTAGTGCATCCACACAAACAAATCATACACGGACACATTGGCGAACATCGGGTTGGAACCATTTCCCATCTCCAGGTAGGTTCCTGTGGCTACGACATAATCTGAACTGACCGATGACTTGGCCAAGTTCAAGTAGGAAACGAGTCGCATCGTCTCTGTCCTAGACATATGGAATATGTTCCTCCTCACAGACTCTCTCCTATCATTGCAGTTGACTCCAAAATAACCAAACTTACAGTCCGCGCAGTTGAACCCCATGAAGTTCCCTATGCATTGGCATGTCCTGTTAAAAAAGACCAAGGGCCACTTCTCCCTGTTGTCCACACCGGAAAACGGGTACTGCGGCCCTTCGGGATGATCTGGCAATGTAACACCCTTGCAGAATCCCCTGCCGGAGCTGGCTCCACAAGCTGACGCGTCCCCCTCCCAAGTTGGGCAACATTCCTTTGTGCGTAAAGCCTCGGTGGTGGCGCAGACACGAGGAAACTGTTGATTGGAAGGTGCAAAATAGAGAAAGGTAGTGGTGAGGATTAGAGTCAACATCGCAGATAGCATATAACACTCTGCGTGCACATACAGAGAATTCACCACAGATAAAAGGCACATTAGACCATGTGATCTAACTCCAGGCTACATTCTTCATTCTATACCTCCCCCACTTCTTCACTCCTCGACCCCACCAGCCCATTTGAATGGTCACATGCTGACCTTGGGGCAAAGCTTAAATTAATGTAGATTTTAAACATCAGCCTTGCTTATAGACCTATTGCTCCATGTTATTAACCTAGTCCAAACGTTTCTGTCAGATCGATTACTTGAATGATTTTGCCAAATATATTGATAAAAATGTAAATTCCAGACAGTTCCAGTATAGGCTACTTAGGCCATACCTGCTTTATCTCTTTTGTTCATCAACGTTGTCTGTATGACGTCCATGGGCATGATATGCGCATATATCTTGTGATTTACATGGAGTGAAGAAATGCTCTGTTCACAAAAGGAACATTGACACATTTACAAAATATTGTGTGATTTTAACAGTGATTTATTGTATTTTTATATTAATGATCACATATTATTTTTACTTAGCTTACTTACTTGCTCTGTCATAGTTCTATAAATTAAAATTGCAGGGTTTTATTTAATATGTTCCCTCTCTCATCCATTAAAAAGGAAAAACCAAACAGCTATTAAAGGAATAATTTAATCAGAAAATTATAATAATCATTGACTGTCACTCCTTCTTGACAGCATGCATTTTAATCACATTCACAAAGAATGCATTATGTATAAACCTAATATGTTGTGATTTTTTAAATAATATGATAGCATATAAATTAACATTAATGCGGTTCCATCTGAAGCCCGTTTGTCTAGTCTTTTCTTCTTCAGAATTCCAGACGGTTAGAAGTTCATGGAATGAACCAATAAGATCATTGTTTTTGGGAGAAGTATATACAGTATATTGTTGCCGCGTGCAGGCTGCCTAGTTGTGTCACTTGACCATGCAACACCAGATGGTGCTATATGTCACTATTGTAAAGACCACTGAGTGACGATCTCTAAAGGCCCACTCCACAGCCTCTTTCCCCCTCCTTTCTCTCTCTCTCTCTCTCACACACACACACACACACACACACACTCACTCACTCACGCACACACACCTACACACACACACACACACACACACACACACACACACCTTTAACCATGAGGCCAGTATATATAGTCATGAGTTAAACCATGATTCTAAATTTTATTTCAGAAAATTTATTCTCAAATACCTGACACAATTATCTTATATTTTTGTTTCAGCAGACAATTGCCTGCAGTTTTAATATAGCATTTCATTTATATACTTGGCCTATAGGCCCTATATCACAGATCATCAAACCGTACACCAAAACAATACAGTATTTTGAACACTTGTAAATTGTGAACACTAACCACCTTCTAAATTTGCTTTTTTGTATTTTTGTATTTTTTATAATGTGGATTTGCATTGAATAATGACTATTGTTTCTTAATTATTATTATTATTATTATTATTATTATTTGTATTTATGTATTTGTTATCCTTGCATCATTAATGTAGTAATATTTAATTAATATTGTATTTTTTATTTTTTTATTATTATTTTATATTTGTAACATGCATTTTATGTCTTAAACATGCCATAGCTGTTGTTGCCAGGTTATAGTCCAAGACATAAGGCCCACAAATGCCTATAGGCAACATTTTCTTGTGAGCATTCTGTGGGCTAATTGTATAAAGTAAGATAAAATCTAACACATGATGATGATGATGATGATGATGATGATGATGATGATGTGCGTCTGGATCTTGAGAGATAGCACAACAAGGACAATGTGTCTTCAGTCTTTTTATATATAGGCCTAACTTCTGTAGCTGTATTATTTCCATTATTGGGACCATTCAGCATATAGTCACAACAAGGCTCTGCAGAGAATAATGAGATATAGCAAAGTTGCTGCTCAAAGCACAGCAGGCGTTCAGTCACCCTGTTCAGGCTATGCATGAGTCTATACAGAACATTTCGATCTACGATCTTTATTGACAGACAGCCAGAATAATCATTTCAGTTCAGAGCTGAACCATTTCTCTAGAAGTCCTCTAGATTAAAAAATATATATAGCTGTAGCTATGATTATATTGTTTGAATGTATATGTATATGTTATTTGATTTTTATGCAAAAATGAAAATAATTAGGCCGACAACATAATAGTTTTTAAACGTGTAAATCGTGTTTCCTCTCTAATGCTTAAACCCATCCCTCGTGTTTGCTTCATGTTCGGTAGCCTGCTGTGCTTGTAGGAGGAGGGGGCGACGTGCACGTCAGGTGTCAAACATGTTCCAATAGCGAGCTACATTCTATGCTGCTATTTCCAGTTCACTGTAGCCAAGCGCCAGGCTGAGCTGAAGACTAAAACCTGCCTATTTATTGCCTTTTCATTTCCAGGAGCGAAATGATATCAAGAGGAATGCAATTTGCCGCTCTATCAGAAGACGGGTAAGGTAAAAGTTCTATATTTTTTCGATTTAGTAAAGCGTTTTACTAAGTTTTACACTGGTTTTACTAACTTCATATTTAAACCCACATCTATCGTCAGCTCACAACGCGTTACCACACCCGTGATTTTGTCGTTAAGATGCTATCTATAGCTTGTATGAATGCGCTTTCAGCACCGTGGACAGAGATCAGTCACGTGCTCCGTGGGCGGTTGTCAGTTTTGGGAAGCCAAAACGAATTAGTAGACCAACCAGAAGGTCTTTCTTTCATTGTGTCCAAATGTATGTTTGGTAATGTACAAAAGGTAATGAATGACTTAACACCAGTGTAAAATAGCCTCAATATTTAATAATTAATTTACAGTTTTTTCGGTTCAGCATTAGTCGTTAGTTGACATATGCAGATGCACACAAACAGTTAGTTCAGCACATATGCTAACCAAAGCACTCTTCACCAGGAACCCAACTTGCATCTCAGGCATTGAAAGCACCATGCCAAGGACAGGTGAGCTGTTGGAAAGTTTTTAAACCCAAAACACCCCAAGGATGGGAGAAGGTGTGAGAAAGCATGGAAGTATGTTGAAGACAAATGGATTATTTGTGAGAATACTGGTGGTGGGGGTCTTACTGGGAAGTGACCTGAGCTGGCTGAGCCTGAGAGGTCAAGCTGGGGTCACTGCCCAGGCCAATGAAAGAAGGGTGCTCGCACATATTCCTGGAGACATTATCATTGGAGCCCTCTTCTCTGTCCATCATCAACCTCCAGCTGACAAGGTACATTATGTGTGTGTGCGAGCGTACATGTGTGTGTGCGCGTGTGCGTGTGCATGCAAATGTGTCATGACTCATACATAATATATATATTCATCATGTCATAGTCCTATATATATATATTTGTTTTCACCCAGGTCCATGAGCGCAAGTGTGGTGCTGTGCGTGAACAATACGGGATACAGAGAGTGGAGGCCATGTTGCACACCTTGGATCGAATCAATGCAGACCCCAGCATCCTGCCCAACATAACTCTGGGCTGTGAGATCAGGTCAGAGTACAGCTGTTGATCTTCAGCAGTCTTTAGGGACCCTGATCATTGGCTACAGCGTTAAAACGTTGATATAGGATATGTTGCCAAAGCAGTCTCACCACCATACATGTATCTTTGCAGTAGCTTGCAGCAAAATTATATTTGTGAGCTTGCAGTAACAAGGATGGCCTCATAAATCCAACAAAACATCGACAACTTCAAAACTTTCAGACGAACGTACAAAAATACACACATTAAACTGAAGAACACTTGTTACTAGATAGGCAAGAAGATTCAAATACATCTCTATGTGTTTAGGGATTCGTGCTGGCATTCTGCAGTAGCGCTGGAGCAGAGCATCGAGTTCATTCGTGACACGCTGGTGTCCAACGAGGAAGAGGAAAGTCAAGCCAAGTGTCCAGGAGAGGAGGGGATGCTCCAAGGGAAGAAGCCCATTGTGGGTCTGATTGGACCAGGATCCAGCTCTGTGGCCATCCAGGTCCAAAACCTTCTGCAGCTCTTCAACATCCCACAGATAGCCTACTCAGCTACTAGCATGGACCTCAGTGACAAGGTAAAATGCATAACAGCAAGGCTGTAGCAAAGCATATTCATGTCTTAAATATTAATTAATGAAAAGCAAATGCACACTGTAATTCAACTAGCTTCCACTGCATTTAAACTGTATGTAATTGCTGTTTACTTTAGAACTGATTTAATGTAATCGAATAATGATTCAATTATTATTATAATTTTAAATACAAATTTACAGATTTAATCTCAAGGGATTTCCTGGTGAATACATATTGTGGATTTATGAAAAACATTCCATTTGCAGTTCTACATTTTCTATGTAATCTGTCTTGCTTTGTGAGATGATGATGTTGATCCTATTAGACCCCCCCCCCTTCTTCCCCCCCTGAATTTTACAAATAAATGTGAATTCAGTTGAAGATTATCTGACTGTGCAAGAGGTTGGCACCAATAGGTGTAATTTGTAGTTACATTAATTGAAAGTGATTGGACCACCTTCCACCAGTCAGAGCAACACACTTCAACCAGAACCAAATATCTGACAATGATTACGGAATACAGCCATGTCTTGTTGTCATTACTATACCTTTTGTTTGTGTTAACACTGACTCAGGTTCAACAATACAGGAATAGTTTCATTGAGAGTTCACCTGCACATTTAGCCTCAAACAGATGGGGTTGGTTAGCCAGGGAGGAAAAACATTAGTATGCGCACCCTAAAGACCCTAGCCCCGATCCTGCCCATACTATACACATTCAAAGTGATTGTTTATTTACTTAATATATAAGTTTTCATATTTCATATTTTCATGTGTGCTGTCCTGTCTACATGCCAGAGCCTGTATAAGTACTTCATGAGGGTGGTGCCATCTGATGCACAGCAGGCCAGAGCTATGGTGGACATTGTCAAGAGATACAACTGGACTTATGTATCTGCAATACACACAGAAGGTATGGCTTTGGTGAATTATGTCAGTACTGTATATATTTAAATATGTGCGTGTGTGTTTGTATGTGGCATTTTTCTGATATCAGTGCATCACATTAAATATGTGAATTACGAGAAAAATACGTTATTTTTCTGTCTCAATGTACAAACGCTATTCTCTTGTGTGACCATATCATATAATATACTGTATGTCATGTCTGTGAATGTATATCTATAGGCGTCTCTTATATCAGCTTCATTATCACTGTTAGAAGAAACATGAATAATGGATATTAGATAAGAGAACCAAGGCTGTTGTTATGGTTTCTCTTGTTAACCATCTCTGCTGAAGGCTGACTGTGCTTTCATGGACGGAGGCTGAAAAAATAGTTGTTATTTAGTGGGTGCAGTCGATTTACATTTGGAGTCTTCTCCTCTAAGTCATAAGGCAGAAAGCATTGTTAATTATTGTTTAGACACGAACCTTAATATGAAGACCTGTAAATAGTCACATGGCTATAATCATGTTCGGCAATTGTATGCCTTTTTTATAAAAGGAATTTTAAGAGGGACATTAGCAGAAATGTGGCGAGATAGGGCTAATAGCTTAGAAGATTAAGGTGATGTGCTTTAAAGGTTTTTTTTGTGTGTCTTTGTGATGCTCTCATCAGATATAGTGTCAAGCTATTCCACTCAAATAGAATTGGTTAGCCTTAATTTCTAGCAATTAACAGTTATCTTAAAAAGGCTCTATCTGGCTATCTACTCGGAAATCCACAGGAGATTCAGATATTAGTTCTTGTTGTGTAGAAGCTATTCGTTAATGCTGAAGTGAAAGGGTAGATCTCTCTCTCTCTCTCTCTCTCTCTCTCTCTCTCTCTCTCTCTCTCTCTCTGTTACTTCATATTTTCATACCCACAAACACAATATAGACTGTTGTATATGCAAAGACAAATCTTAACAAAAATATAAATGTAATAAAAATGTTAGTTTCAAAAGTGACACAATGTACATATGTCACAATGTTTTTAGCGAGCATGCAATTGGAATGCTGATTGCAGGAATGCAACAGAATCTAGATTCTGGATAAAACAGCACATCTTAGTTGCCTTTACAGTAATTGTGACCAAGGCACACCTGCAATAATCATGTTAAAATCTGGCAGCAATTAGCTAAATTTGAAATAATAAAACTGATAGAAGAAACTATACCTAAATCCATACTGTATGTCATAATTATGCTGATTGGGAACATCTGCGTTGAACCGACTGTTCCTCACAATCCACTGCAAAGTGTGGCATTCTTGTCTGATTTACACATGACAGCTGCTGAAACAACACGAGCAGCTGTCAAATTATCCTGCCCAGCATGCGGTATAGGAATGCTATTTTCATAAATAAGGCATATTAGAGTCATTTCAGGAGCACATATTCCATGCAACATACTGTAATGTCAGGATGAGCATTTTACATTCTTTACAGCAACAAGATTACAGTTTAATGTGTACATATGCAGCATTGAAACATTGAAATATGTTCTAAGTGATGGGAGACTTCAACTGAAGGATTTGGTACGATTGCACAGCTTGACTAACATTCTCTTAGCCTGTCTACGATTATTGCTCAAACCCAGTTCAATTTATTTAGCTGAGATTATAGTTTGTAAACCCTGTTCACATTAATGTTTTCACAGCCACCCTGCTGGCGGACCAATCGGGGTGGGTTAGTGAGATGAGATGATGTTGATGTCAAGGGTGTTTCCAAATAGTGGTAGAGCTAGATGAGGCCATCAAAATAGTTGTAGCAACAATGATTTGTTAACGGCTGTCTATTAGTTTCAAAATTAACCAGAGATGTATGCCCAGGAGGAGGACTAATCTGGTTACATTAGGCTAACATTCTCATTTTATAACAAATATTTTGGGGATTCTGCATCATGTTATATATCATACCAAATCACTCCAGTCAAATAAATGCTAATTCCTGACTCAATATAAATTACTTTACTTCCATGTGGATTGCTCTGATATAGGCGTATATAGGCGTAGGTATTTGAATGATTTTCATGTCAAATGTTCTTTCCATGAAAAATAATCACAGCTGAATATGTCTGTTAGATGATAGATAGGATGGGCCCTTTACACAGAGGTGTCATAGTAGGGAAAACACAGGTGTAGCTCATAACATTATAGGTCCATTTAATTTCGGTATGCCAGTGCACCAGCATAGTCAAATCTAGTGAAGTAACCAATACATTGTCAATGCTGGTGCTCTGCAATTAAATTAATTTAAAATTAATTATGAGCTACACCTGTGTTTTTCCTTCACCTCTAGAAGAGGATCCATAACAAATTGTTTCTACCGATTTATTAAATGTATTTGTAGTCTGTTCGATTGTGTATTATGTTGCATAGTGTTTTGTAGTACCAATCAACAATACAACTCATGAAAGATTTCAGGTATTTGGAAAAAAGTATCTGCACATACAGTATACCTGCATGCATGCAAATGTAGATTGCATTTGTGGAGATGCAGGGTAAACACTGTTGACTGTGCGGTATGAAAAACACTACAGTATACGCAACCAACCTTCCCCCGGAAAATGCTGAAAATAACTGTTTTCCCACTAATACTCACATAAATATTCCCTCGCTCCCACACATACTGTGCTCCAAGCACCCTGCTTTTCGTTTTAACTCAGAGCTCACACGGTCCCTGGGCACAAGAAGAATTCCTCAGCAGCTGAAATTAGGTGACCTGTTTCTAGTGAAAAGCAGGGGAGTCTACTACCCCTGTAATGGGGACACAGTCATGCGATTCTGGGGCATTCTATTGGCATTTCATCATCTGCTCACGATTTCTCTGTGCGCGCATTATTCATGTTTGAGCAATGTGAATGTGTGTGGTTTAGATGCAATCATGTTATTAACCTTAAAGTTGTCCTTAGGTAATTATGGTGAGAGTGGCATGGAGGCTTTTAAAGACATGGCAGCCAAGGAGGGAATCTGCATCGCCCACTCGGGTAAGATCTACAGCAACGCCGGTGAGCAAAGCTTTGACAAGCTGCTGCAGAAGATGAGAGGTCACCTACCCAAGGCCCGAGTGGTGGCCTGTTTCTGTGAAGGCATGACCGTGCGGGGCATCCTGATGGCCATGAGACGTCTGCGCCTGGTGGGAGAGTTCCTGCTGGTGGGAAGGTAAGTGGACAGTCACTCACTGGCAGATTGCGGAGAAATGAATACAACACAGAAGTGCCAAGCCCTGCAGTTCATCAAATGGCTGCTTGAGGTTGGCTGTAAAAGGGAGTCAATCTCCATAGACTACAGTGTTAAAATGTCCGACTTTACAACAAACATGTTTACAGCCTGGTTCAAAAAATGGTTTTGGTCTCTATAGCTAGTCTCCCCGTTCATGCCAACTGTACGGGGGAAGGGGGGGTGAATTATTTTATAACTCATCAGTTAAAAATATATTAGCCATGCATCCATTATAATGCATAGGGGGCATATGGGAATGTTACAGGTGGAGTAAGGTACTGTAATGATGGTGACGGCCAGAGCCATTGGTGTTCAAATACGTTCTTGAGAAAAACTATGGGTGACGTCACGGAGGGTTTGTCTATTTATACAGTATGTGAGTCAGCTATTGAAAGCTAATTGTAAGATAATACATAGGTGAAAAAAAGGGATGTGCCTACCCTAAAAGTCTTCTTGTGGTGCTAAACCCAAAATTACAAATCTCCAAAAACAGTCACCCCAAAGGGGTAAAGAGGTAGCACACAGTTAATGCCATCTCACAAATGTCCAGTTTATTCTGGCCACAAAAAAACAAGCTCTTGCTAACGTTTCGGCCTAGTGGCCTTCTTCAGAGCATGAATAATGGTGAGTAAAGGTCCTGTCTTTTTGTATCAGAGTTAACAGGTGTAAATAATTAACATATATTATATATTACTGATTAACAAATACCAATTTTAACTTTCAATAATTACATGTTTTACACATTTAAAGATTCTGTTTATGTTAAAAATATTATTTATATTATTTATTATTTATTTAGAGGAAACATTTAAAGCTGAAATCATCATTCAGTCCAGCAGCTGCCATTGTGTTGAGTGTTCACATCCAGTACATCTCTCTCTGGCAAAGTAATTTTGTAATCTCTGGTTAGAGGAGTTACCTGCTCTATTCCAACAAAGTTAATGTGGCAGGAGAGCCATGGTTGGCTTCATGATAATGTTTGGCTATGGCATATTCCATGTTCCCTGTACGGATCGCTGTTTTATGTTCTGAAATTCGTTGTTTTAGTGGTATCTTTGTTTGTCCAATGTATGATTGTCCACAGGGGCATGCAAGCATACAAATTACTGATGCAGTATTACAGTTTATTCATTGTTTAATGGGATACTTTTTTCCAGTGTGGATGTGAAAATAATTTAACATTAGTGGAGAAGGGTGTTGCGTTCCATAGGTTTTTGGTAGGTAAGGTGAGGTATGGATACCAGAATAAACTGGACATTTTTTAGATTGCATTAACTGTGTGCTACCTCTTTCATCTTTACCCCTTTGGGGTGACTCTAAACTTGTACACTTTTTGTCAAATTCACCAAATATCTCTTTGCATTTCAAGCTTAATGTTCTCTGTGCATGTTGAAAAATATGGATCTGGTACTTCTACACAGCCCTGGCTCCGTAAATAGAAACATAAACAAAGTTTATATTTCATTAAAATTATGTTTCATAATATCATTCATTGGTATTATCTTTTCAATTTTCAAAGGTACAATTCATTTAGACATCCAGCAGCACCAAACAAGATCCATTACATATCACTGCAGGCACCGTTGTCCTCTCATCACCATCATCATCATCACCATCTTCGTCATCTTATAGCCATATCTGCTCCCCAGGTTTCTGTTCCAGGTAAAACATGTTTATCATTTTTCATGATGATTGTATATCATATGCACGTTTATACTGATCTGCAATGCAAATGTTTGGTCATCGGGAAAGCTACAGTAAGTAGACATGGTTGGTGTGGCATCGTAAAGTTGTCAGCATGTTAAACTGACACTGCTCTAAACAGGACAACCAAAGGACATTGACAGATATGCTCCCTTCCCTAAAGAATTGTCTTCACGCAGGATTAACAGTGCCCTCTGTATGTCTTACAAGCAAATTAGTTGGTGATGGTTTTCATAGAATATTACAGCACTATTCAAGTTCAAGTTCAGTTTAGTGTCGTTCATTTCCATAGAGACTATACAAGTGAACGAAACGCAGTTTCTCACGGTCCAGGTTGCAAATACAAGTGACAACACTAAGTACAACATGCATCACCAGACTTCATACAACACACATACAAACTGCATTGAAAAGACAGATTCCACCCCCAAAAATATAATATTATGGTCGATGAAAGATTCCTTAAGAGCCTGTGGGGAAGGGGTTAACATTTAAAAATGTCCCTATAGGGAATTGGCATGACTTGAAATGGCATTCTATACATAGATCCATTTAGAGAAGAAATATGGAACGAAGGTAGATATGGGTGAGAGAGAAATAGTGATTGAGCGAGCAAGAAAATATGTTTAAAAAAAAAAAAAGAGTAAAAGAGGTGGGCTGAGTTATCTAGAGGTTTTAATCTCTCTGAGAATAACGTTCTATAAAAGCCTCTCCTCATTAGGAGCTACATTACATGTAGGCTGTCACTCAAATGTGACAGCAAGAAACTACCTTGAACTACATATTGTACCACCCATCACGTTGTAAACCATATTATAAAACTGTATACTGGACATATTTAGCTCTATATGTCAATTTTGCTCCTGCTTTTGTGACATGTACACTGTGTAAATACAATCATGTAGTTTGATATTCAAGGGTTATTTGTGTATGGAACTTTTGAGATGGAGAATATGCCTATGTGCTGCTAACAGGGTCAACAGTATCTATATATTTTTGGGCATGGGACATTAATGCAGACACCTGAGCCCATTAACAGGCACACACAAACACACAAACACACACACACACAAACACACACACACCCACACGCACACACGCACGCACACACGCACACACACACACACAGTTCTGGGCTGTGTGTTGTTTTCAGTTTTCCAATTAAGCGTTGTGTCCCTCGATGCGAGGAGATAATGGAGTGCTTAAGTCTGCAGCCTCTGAAAGAGCACATGGCTCCCTACTGACCCAGTCCTTCCGGAACATTGTCTCCTGTTTCTTTTCACTCGTTTGAATAGATAACATTTTCAAGGTTGCCCACTCCTGTTGCGAAATGAAGAATTTACAGCATACAATTTTCACCAACTTTCGGCATTTGAAGGTTGTAATGTATAACCATGTTTATATTGGCTCCACCCATGCAGTTTTCTACTGTAAGTTATACAGTAGATATAGATAGATATGTATGGCATAGTTTAGCGTTTTGGAGCAAGAGACTGCAGTTGCAGACTAAAGAGAACCCAAGAGTGTTTAGTGTTTAGTGCAGCCAGGACAGATACAAAATCACACGGCCAAAGCAGCAAGAATGAAGGCAAACAATAACAGACAAAGAACATAGTACAAAGCTCACACACAGCTGTAAGCAATAGACAATCAACACAAAAGGCCAATAAAATCTATACAAAACAAAAAGCTAGGTTTGCATACGATGACTGGAGGTTAATAGCTACTGTAATATTATTCATTTTTTCAGTAACTAGTAGTGTAACAAATTACTCTTTCCAAAACTGTAATAATATTACAGTTACTAATCCAATCAATGCTGCATTACTGCGTTAACAAGAACAAGATTTCCCTCCCTAGACTTCCATCTTATATGTGCCTTTATTATTTTAGCTGGTCCTAGCAAACTTAGGGTAGGTTAATTGAACCAACCTGTCAATCATCTGGTTTGAGAGGCTGCAATATTTTCACTTTGGCTGATTGTTGACTCCTATGGTTAAGCATTGTTCCAATAAAGAAGATTCTATCCTAAATTGAGCCGGCTACACAGGTTGGCATATTTCAGAAGGGGTGAGTCAGGGTAGTGATTGTGAAAGTAATGTAGTATTGTAACAAGTAATGTAACTAATTACTTTTAATACCCAGTAATAAGTAAACAGTAATGTATTACTATTTCTGAGTAACTTGCCCAACACTGGTACCAAAGTAGTAACTCTGTACATTACACATATGTTCTTAAATCTTGGTGGCTCACGATGTGGGTCACTTATCTTCCAGAATATATTTGTTGAGAACAAGTCATCTGCCCATTTCAACTTCTGTGAACCTCTATGCTAGTGGTGTTTATAAAGTAAGTAGGTTACAGTGACCGCATACTTTACAATCAGCAAGGGATGTATTTGAATATTTATCTCTCTCTCTCTTATTATTGGAATCCTTTACTGTATATGTGTATCATCATCACGCATATCGTCGCTAATGTATTGTCATTGTTCCTGCACGATCTTCCATGCTGTCCTAGAGCAATTTCCACAAATTTAGCGGGGTTGCACAGCTCAGATGGCTTCTATACTAACTACACAGCTGGAGGTTAAACAAGAAATGGAGCGCCGTGTGTGTCTGTCTGTGTGTGTGCGTGCGTGTGTGAGTGAGTCTGCGAGCGTGTGTGTGTGTGTGTGTGTGTGGGTGAGTCTATGTGTGTGTGTGTGTGTGTGTGTGCGTCTGCACACATTTGGCTTTGTGTGTGCGCATGGTGTAGGTGTAGCAGCATACATCGGGCTGCCCTCTCAGGTCAGTGTGTGCGTGGGTGTCTCAGCTCCCATTTAAGGGTGATTCAAACCAACCGCCGCGCTTCTCACTTCCATAGCTGCCTTTATTTTTACCCATCTCCCCCTCTCTGCGCTGGGCCCTCTAAGGATGTGTTATGAAATGATCTCCTTCCAGAGAACACAGGCGTTATAGAAAGCCCACCCACACAAAGTGTTGTGTAACACCAGCACTGTACGTTTAGTTAAGTTGTCAAAAACGCTTTCTGCCTCACTTGCCATTTGGAGAGAGACGTGTGTGTTCACGCGCACACAAACATACAGTATACTAATACCAACCTGTTATTACTACAGAGATCATCTAGACTAGAGCGATTTGAAAGACTAAAAGAAGAAGAATGTATTGAAATATGTCCTAATGTGAAATGCTCAAATCTAGAATAACAAAAGAGGATTTATGCACTTGCATGCATAATTGCATAAAATGTGTCCATGTATAACATTCATAATTGCAGATTAAGTGGGCAAAAAGGGTGCAAAATGTCACACCCCTAAGAAAAGCAGTTCAGACGATAAACAGCAACAGAAGCCCTATGTCATTATTCAAACTGTTATTTTGAATGTGCTTGCAAATGGTGAGTCATGGATTCTGTCTAATGTGTTCACATAATAATTGCCTTGTTGAGAACGAGGGAATGAGAGTTTTATTGACCTATGATAAAAATAGACACATGCTGCCAAATGCATTAACTCTCATTTGCACTATTAATGAGAATGAGGGAATTATAGTTGTATAAGACACAAATAGACACGTGCTGCCATTGCACTTTGTTAATGCATATAATGAAATATACTGTAGTTCAAATTCAAGAGGGATCAATACATTTTTGGCGGTGTGCTATTGTGCTAAACCATTTAGATCAAAAATAACTGCAAGGTACAACTGGTGTGTTTGCAAATTTGAATGCACAAGCTAACATGACAACACACACTTATCTGAGAATAATGTTTTTCGCACCCAGTACATCAGCTGTAATGAGTGAGTCACACCTCACACCCATGATAGAAAGTTTCTCCTACATCAGCAGAGCTATCATTAGCGCAGAGCTGTCATTAGCGCAGAGATGTCATTAGCGCAGGTTTCTCTTTAAGCAAGTCACCACCTGATGCCTTTAATCCATGCAGACATATTCCAAAATATGTCCGCCACACGCAATAAAGTAATCATTGGCTTCATAGGGTTATGTCAGTTTTTTTCTCTTACTGTTTTCTCTTCATATAATATCTAAATCTCAAATTTAACCTACAGTAGCATTAGCAACTTGAAAATATTGTATTTAATGCCAGTGTGGATGTGGTTTACATTTGCATATGAAGAACACATGCTGTATTTGTGAACTACACTGTTAGTTATACATTAAATGACTCAATCATTAATGATCCATTTTGCTCCATTAGGCATTAGCTGCTCTCTTCTTCTCTGTCCTACCCTTTGACCCCACCAGCGATGGTTGGGCAGACAGGTATGACGTGACCAATGGCTATGAGAGGGAGGCAACAGGCGGCATCACTATCAAGCTGAAGTCTGCGTACGTGACCTGGTTTGACGACTATTACCTGAACCTGAGTCCCGAGGCCAACCTGAGGAATCCCTGGTTCCCTGAGTTCTGGCAGCACCGCTTCCAGTGCAGGCTGAGAGGACACGCTCAGGACAACACCATGTATAACCGCACCTGCACCTGTGAGGACATAACCAACCTGTATAGTGAACTTCAGAGCTTTGCTTTCAAATATAAGCCAGTGCAGTTATTTTCATAGCTTAGCCATTTGCACATAAACGTGTATTTTCTTTTTTAACAAATTACGTAAATCTCAATTAAGCACTATTTTCACCAACATGGGGAGTTGGTTCCCAAACAGATTTCAAAACAAACTTGTACTTCAAATGTATCTAGTTGTTTAATGGTATTTCAAATTGCATTTAAGCCCCACTCACTGGGAAGTTCTAGCAGCAGGGACAACTCAGTCACGCTACAGGCAATGCAGAATTTGACAAATATAACATAACAATATAACATAAGTATGTTACTGAAGTATAACATAACTTACTATATTTCCTTATTAACTGACAATAAACCTGTTCTTGTTAATTCCTGAGTTGTAGTGTAAATGCACAATGGTAAGCATATCTTCACTGATCTCTTTGTTGTCCACAGGGAGAGAATCTCTGCGCCATCAGTATGCACAGGACACCAAGATGGGCTTTGTCATCAACGCCATCTATTCCATGGCTTATGGTCTCCATGCCATGCAGCAAGACCTCTGCCCTGGCTACAAGGTACAGTAGTCTGCGTGCATTGTGGATGTACAGTATCAATGCTCTGTACAGTACGAGTGTATGTGATCAATGACCGACCATGTGCATTCTCTGCATTGTCCTGCAGGGATTGTGTGATGCCATGCGGCCAATAGACGGTGGCAAGCTGCTCGATTTCCTGATGCAAACCAACTTCATTGGCGTGTCTGGAGAGACCATCCACTTTGATGAGAATGGAGACTCACCAGGCAGGTATGCTGTATCACCTGGAAAGAAGAATGGAAATAAAAGGGGGAAACTTTGAGGGTAGAAAGGAATGTAAATGCATATGCTTTGTATCCAGGTATTCATGCAGTGCATATGTTTCAGGTATGAAATAATGAACTTCAAGCAGACTAGAGAGGATGAGTTCAGTTACACCCATGTCGGCAGTTGGGACCAGGGGGGTCTGAAGATGGACGATGAGGAGATTTGGCCCAACAGCAGCTACATCATCCAGTCAGTGTGCTCAGAGCCTTGTCAGAAGGCCCAGATCAAGGTAGGAACCAAAGGTTCAGATGCTCATGAAACCATTGGCAACCTTTTAGTGCAATGTAGGCACGTTCCTGAAAGGCATTGATGGGCAGTGTTAAATTAACAACTAACGTTTGTGGCCGGACAAGGCCTGAAAGAAAAATTTAGCAAGAATTACTCACAGAAACATGTAAAATAAATGTGACTGTAATACAGTGACAGAATTTCTGTATTGTAACCAATTACCGCTGAACTATCTTTCCACACACAAGTAAATGTGTTTTTTATTTTTTAGTACAAAGCTAACTTGTTCCGTTCCAATGGAAAATGGCAGTTTAAGATGACAGTTGGAAATTGGAATATGGGGCCTTTAATGTTATGTAAATGTATTATTAGGAAAACCTCTTGAGATGAACCATCTCGTTTTCAAGAGGGTCCTAAACATAGACAAAAT
>JAODUE010030918.1:0-21448 GCA_027564755.1 Amblyopsis hoosieri
GGCTTGAGTCAGTGAGTGAGAGTGAGAGAGTGCGAGAGAGTGAGAGATTGCGAGAGAGAGAGTGAGAGAGAGAGAGAGAGAGAGAGAGAGAGAGAGAGAGAGAGAGAGAGACTACAGAACTCAGTGCTTTGAAAGAGAAAATATACAGTTGTCCAATTGAAACCACGGTCCCATAAAGCTTTCAGTCACGTTTGCTATCTGAATGCTGCCACCGTTTAATTAAGATATGTGCTGCAAATATCATTCATCTGGGGTTTATATACTGTATATATATACTGTATCTATATACACACACACACACACATACCCCTTAGCAAATCATATGTTTTGTGATGTCAGCAGTGGCGTTTCTATAAATATTTCTTTGGAGAGCCACATTTCTGCAATTAAAATCAACTTCAATAGACTGCTGAGGCTAGTACAGGCTACAAAAATATTGGAAAAGAAAAGTAGACTGCAGTCACTGCACTTTCTTGCTCAGCAATGTCCTGATGGAGGGAGAGGAAGAGCTAGAGATATAGAGAGATTCCCGAGTTCAGTACACTTAATTTACATTAACAATGTTATCTATTTAATTCTGCAAACAAAAAAGAAACTGGCTAGCACCGTTCGTGGAATTCATGTTCATGATACGGTATAGAACAACATGTATAGCCTACCTACATTTCTGGTCAGTCTGTAAAGTTAATGTCAACAGACATATTACTTCACTGGTTGCCCAGTAAATGTAAACATGCAGTATGCATAGATCAATAGGCTACACATGATGCAAGTATCTGGCCTTGGTAACAAGATTGGTTCGGGTTAAACAGCATCCCATCAGCTACATAACGTTACAAAAGTCGTATAGGTAAGCTAGTACTAAAATAGCCCAATGAGTTTTGTGCAAGATAGCCTACACACCGACCATTATGGAAAACAATAGCACAGTTTATTATAAACATGTTTCTTTGCTTTTCCGCATTCAAAAATGTATGACATTAAATGTAATCAAAGTTAACACACACATAAACAGACCATTCATCGAAGAGATGCTTCATAAATTTCAATTTCACACGTCACGACGGCATCTAAGATGAGAGTAGAACTTTCAAACTTACATTTATTAGCATAAGTAATGGAAAATTATTATACGATTTAATACGCTATCCAGGCTTTTTTTATTATTTTAAAATTTTGTATTTATTTTAGATATTTAAAATAGAATAATTTGCATACGATTCTTTCTAGTGACACCAAATGGGGCATAGCTCCACTAGCCCATATTTAAGCCACTCCCCTGGATGTCAGAACGCCCAAATATGGGCCTCTGACTTCCATAGTGAATGGGGAAAATCAAAGGGGTTGTTTCCATCACTGCCTGACCTCAAGTCAGGTTTATTTACATAGATTATAATAGATTTATAGATTTAGTCTCATAAGCCCACATTTCAAATGGAAACAAACGACCTGTAAGCTAAATTGCGTTCGATCTGGAAGTACATATTTGGGCATGTAAACAATCCGACAAAGTCTATAGTCCCTCATTTTCCCATTTATGAAATAATCTTACATTTATATATCTCTTTGTCTCTCTCTCTCCCCTCCCTCCCAGGTGCCGGTGTTACAGCCGATGGACCTGATGGTGGAGGCCACGGCCCGGCGTGTCTTCAGCAATGCCCACACCTATCACATCAACTCCATCTCCGTCAACTCCGACCTGCAGACCTTCATCTCGACAGACGATCTTCGGGTCAACCTGTGGAACCTGGAGATCACCGATCGCAGCTTCAGTATCCTTTGTCTGCTGACGCACGCACACACACACACACACACACACAAGTGGTCAGTATCTATGCTAATCTTTGTTTATATTTTCAACTATGCATGAAAAGGGCAGTAGGGGGCAGTAGGGGGCGGGGTAGAGAAACCCTAGCATCACTGCAATGCACAGCTTCAAATCACACCGCATTCAGCTCTTTCATTTATGCGTTAGCGATGTAGCCTTCCCTAACCCCGTCCCCCAGACATTGTGGACATCAAGCCCTCCAACATGGAGGAGCTGACGGAGGTGATCACCTCGGCAGAGTTCCACCCCCAGCAGTGTCACACCTTCGCCTACAGCAGCAGCAAGGGCTCCATACGCCTCTGTGACATGAGGCAGGCTGCGCTCTGCGACCAGCACTGCAAATGTGAGTACGGCAGCCATGACGTGACGAGACGCTACAAGACGTTCAAAGGGCGGGAGGAGATGTGAACAACCGCCACCGATTTGATAGTCTCAGCCTCTTCCGTACATTAGAACTAGGTCACATAGGCAACTCTGTGTTGAACATCTGATACATAAGCTCCACAAATTTCTGGATGTGAGGATGTCGATTTTCATTAGCTGTTTGCGTTGTCACTCACAAAGTCTGTATCTGTAATTCCGATGCGACGCTATAACTTAATTTATTAATTTCAGTTGTTTCATTTATTTTAAGCAGTAACAGTAGCCTTCTCATCTAACAGAACAATACCTGAAAACACCCAGATTCATGTTGATACATTTCTCAATAAAGTCTTCTCTATACATTTAACGTCCGACTTTGTCTTTCAGTTACGTAGTTAGTCGTTGTGCATGTAAATCAAAAGTAGTCATGTAGGAGGATCTTGACACAGTTAGCCAGTACTGTGTACCAGACTTTACGCAAGTAAAGGCTGGCTCTGCGAGACTACCGATTTGACAGTTTAAATGCAGAATTTGATCATAATCTCTCTAATGTGTGTTTTATAATAACTCGTTGTATGAATTCTTGTATGATGTGTGTGTTTGAATGTGTGTGAATGGGTGAATGTGAGGCAATCATATACAGCACTCTGAGCGGCAGATAGGTAGGAAAGGCGCTATTTACATGCATATTTGCATATTGTAACCTGTAATGTATTTTTAACATGTTCATTTATCATTTCCCTGTTTAAATAGTACAGTACATTTACAAGATTACTAATATTAACATTAAAACATGTATACCCTCCGAATGGTGATGAATCTTCAACACAATTTCACAAGAATCTATGATTTTTGAGACCAACAAATATAAAGCCGAACAATTTGAGGTGAAAAAATACCTTCAATTCTACCTTTACTACTCTGACAAGCAGCCTTTCACTGAGTCATTATGTGAGCAATGAAAACAACTCACTCTCCAATACATCACTCTGTCTGGAACAATGAATGGCTTTCTCTTATGCTCACCAATACATGCATGCACTCCAATTGAATGAATAATTCATACATTGACATTTTAGCTGAAAAATCAATTGCTTAAGAGCAGTCACGTTTGTCCCCCGTGGACACACCTTGTTGTTCAATAATGTCAGTCATTTCCGTGGATGTATCGATGCGTTTGCTCAGCCGTGCGCGCCTGTGTCCTGTTGAATTGAGTATTTAGTGCGGGGTGTCTAAACAAGGTTTTCTGGCGGGCAGTCACTATCACCATGCACACAGTAGTTCTCTGATTACTTGTTATTGACGTTTTTACCATTCCTTTACATGTGCTGGGGCAGACGGTGTTCGTTTGCACACTGTACACTCACACGCACACACGCAGAGTGGGCAGGTGTACTCATTAGCCTGGGGACAAGTCTGTTACTGTTACTGTTAATTTAGATCTGCTCTCTCTCTCCCTCTCTCTACATGAGCTCATATGAGCTCAGAGCTATGTATAACACCTTCACCCCCTCACACACACAGAGCCTTCGCCTTTAACGCAGCTATATGTGTGGGCACATGCGGATCTCCCATAAAAATACATCTGGGAGGTGTTATGGTAACGGCTGGAATCAATCAGCTTTTAGATGTAGAGAGAGGAAGGATGGATGGATGGATGGGTGGAAGGAGGGGGGGGGGGTTGCCTTAGCACTGAGCCTCAGGCCAGAGACACAGGGTACCCCAACACACACACACACACACACACTGGATCCCCAGGGACCCCATTATACACCCCAGGAGAGAGACAGAGAGAGGGCAGCGACACATCTTACTGTCTGACACACGTGCGCGCACGTGAGAGCACAACGCACCACACGCACACACACACATTGCACTGCAAGGCGAAACACCTGCAAATCCAGCAGGGCTCACACTTGCCCGGCACTTTGACATTGATTTGTTTTCCTTACCCCCCCATTACTTCATATCTCCCCCCCATCCCCCCAACGTCCCTCGTTAGACGCCCCACTGACAACATCTCGTCTCGTCTATTCTCCCCGTCTTGAATGTTAAGGGTTAAAGCAGTGATATGATGTGGGTGGAGGGAGGAGATGGGGAAGGAAGGGGGGGGGGCTTGGGAATGGGGGGGTGGGGGTCCAGTAAACCTGACAGCTAACGATGGAATGCCTGGCTCGTCTCCCCAGTGCGCTGGCCTGCGTAGATCAGCAGCTGCCAGAGTCAATATGAATCATAACCAATATTTACCGAGCACGTCGACCCAAGGCTGTCCCCCAGAGCACACACATCTAATCCCTCTGAAGGGATGCAGCTGCCACAGAGTTCACGCTTCCACCTGGGACGCTCGGGCTGGCTCGCCCACTAAAGACCGTGTGTTGGAAACTGAACATGAGCTTTATTTTTATAAGGATTGGTTAAAACAAATTGGTTAAAACAAATGCAAGCGCTTTAAAATGTGAACTCTGGCCAATACAAATAATATAATCTGGCCAATACTCAATGGCAGCCCAAAAATGACTGCCGTTTTGTGTATATCCTGCGTACGTCTGTTAAAAAATCATACTTTTCCCTCCTCCTCATCTTCTTCTTTTGGCTTCTACAGATTTTGAGGAGCCCGAGGACCCTTCCACGCGTTCCTTCTTCTCTGAAATCATCTCGTCCATCTCTGACGTGAAGTTTAGCCACAGCGGCCGCTACCTGATGACAAGGGACTACCTCACAGTCAAGGTGTGGGATCTTCACATGGAGAACAAGCCTCTGGAGACATACCAGGTATTCCATACCGTGTTGTGTCACTTTACAGGCATGCGTATCTTTGGAGCAGTTAGCTGCTCTAGGATATTGCACTTCTCCTGTAATATAGGCTAGCCGCTCTGGACATTTGACATGTCGACAGCTAGTAGACAAATTATCCTTATTGGTAAGGGTTAGTCAAAGATCAAATCAAGCCTTATTGATTCCAAACTAATCACTCAATATAATCCTGTTCCACTGTCTCCCTGTCAATTGGTCATGCTGTCATCTTCAGCAATTACCCCGCGAGGGCATATCGAGCCGAGTGTCCGTCTGAAGACTGATAGTGATAGTACCAGTTCATCCTGAAGGGTAAAACCACCCACAGTGCGGTCGTTAGGAGCAGACCCACACTGTCTAATCATGGCGGCCATATTTGGAAGGTCATATTAGATAAGGTCATCAGCAGGGCTCGGGGGATCCTGTCCTTTTTCAGTGTCGTGTCCACCTTGCATATGTAGGTAACTGGGTTCAGGATTACTGAGGGTATAGGACATATGGCTCTAGAGCGTATGGTTGCATAACTAAAATGTAAGTACTGAAACTTAACATAAAATATATCAAAGTCATTCCCCAGTTAATAGTTGGGAGGTCTGTGCTAACTGAGTTACCTACTGAGGTTAAGATAATGCTTAGATAACACTCAATAGCACAACATTCATAATCATAATGTAGAAATTGTATTTCATAAAATACTGAACAATTATGGATAGACACAATTGCATAATGTGATAAACTGTAGACAAATAATATTGTTACTTTTGCTGTTTCTTCAGGTCCATGACTACTTACGGGGCAAACTGTGTTCTCTGTATGAGAATGACTGCATATTTGACAAATTTGAGTGTGTCTGGAATGGATCAGACAGGTACAATCAATTTCTTCCCATCCGTCCAAGCATGCATCCATCCATCTAGTCCATGTCCATTGTTCAATAAAGCTTCTCTCCTCTCCCGCAGTGTAATTATGACCGGTTCCTACAACAACTTCTTCCGAATGTTTGACCGAAACACCAAGCGTGACGTCACTCTGGAGGCCTCAAGGGAGAACAGCAAGCCCAGAGCCATCCTAAAGCCACGCAAGGTACCTTGGAGTAGAATACATTCCCATAATGACTTGATACAGTGGATCTCAACCTTCTCAGAACATTGGGGCCCTTAGGCATAGTGAGATGCCTCTAGGTTTCTATAAGGCTAAACCTTTTACCATATTTGTCATGAGAATATGGGCACCTGCATGGCAGTATTACTCAAAAATATATATATACAAAAATATTTTGTGAATATTGTTTTTTTTATTTTGTAGATGTATGTAGTTTTACAATTGGGTTTCTCCCGATAGCTGGAAAGATTGACACTCCAATAGAATTATCTTCTTATATCCCTTCCAGTTATGGCCTTTGTTTTTAGCAATATATTTTCAATATAAAAAAAATGTAAAGATCAAATATATCGCTACAGTAACAGTTAAAGTATACTTCCCACCAAAACACAGTATCTGCTCCCCCACCCCCCCCAACTACTGGGGGTCGCTCAATAGACTGATGGCCCATGCAGGCTATGTGTCTATTCATATCTGGCTATACACATATTTCTGTCTGTAGGTGTGTGTAGGTGGGAAACGACGCAAAGATGAGATCAGTGTTGACAGCCTGGACTTCAGCAAGAAGATCCTCCACACCACCTGGCATCCCCAGGAGAACATCATCGCCGTGGCAGCCACCAACAACCTGTACATCTTCCAGGACAAGGTCAATTAGCTGGCACACCGGCCCCGCTGCCCCTTGACCCCCAGGCATAGAGAGGGGCAACAGGGAGCGGTGCCGCGGGAGAGAGGTCTTTCTCTCCTATCATGTCGCTGTGGGTCTGGAGGTTTCTACAATGCCAGTATCCAGAGACTGAAAGGTGCGTTCAAGCGAAGAGCGAAGCGAAGGTTTGACGAAGGGTAATTATCAGCCTGGATATCGATGGAAGACATACCTCTCAACCTGGAGTGGAAAGAAGAAAAAATGTAGAAACTAAATGAAATGAAAAAATATCAACAACAACAAAAACATCCTAGAGTCCATTGCACAAGCTGCTCATATTCCTCACTTTCACTTTAATTTATTTTGCCATGAGTATGTATTCATGCAACAACTGCTGGTAAGTGAGCGACGTAGCAGCTCCTGTTGAACTGTATCCCTGAAAAGAGAAGCAGATTTGATAACTGCGGCCATAAACTGAGCAGACAGACATATGGTGACCTAGCTGGATGGTGGCTTGTTCTGAGCCTGTTCTGTAGCAACAGTGCCCCCTGTCTTTCAATCTCGCTGTGCCAGAGTGCATGCGAATAACCCAGAAGGTAACACAGTGGAGCTAAAGGGCTCCTGTACAGTGTGGCTTGCTAGAGGACCCCTACTGGGCAGGAGAAGACTGTTATACCCTTAGCCCTGACACAATGAGACACTGAGAAGGAGAGCTGCAGCTCTTTGTGTGTGAAATACCGTCAATCTTTATAGTCACAATTGAGTGTCTTCTCCAGTGAGACACTGTAGTCAATGTGAATGAAGCCTCTGTAGGCCACGTCGATGGTTTTATTTCATGTTTTGAGGTCTTCATGGTTTAATGATTCTGTGGTGCCTTCTTTTGGTATGTGGGGTCTGATGTATTGTGTGTGTGTTTGTGTGTGTGTGTGTGTGTGTGTGTGTGTGTGTGTGTGTGTGTGTGTGAATGTTAAGATTTACAGCAGTGTGGATGGTTGGGGGGGCGGGCTCAATAAAAGAAGGAGTGTGGATGTTTTTGAAATATCAAAATGTAGGTTTTTGCCCCTTTAGATAAAAGAAACTAAATTCTCATGTGGAACAACTGCTTTAAGCCATGTGGTTAAGATTACAGTATGTGCTGTTTTCAGGGTTGAACCCATCTACTTATGGTGGGATGTGTATAAAGAATGTGATATTGTCCCATTTCACACTGCAGTCAGTCGTACACAAACAGAATTTGGCAAACCATTACTTTAATATGTTACAAATTTAGTTACTATGTATTACTTTATTTGGATAGTCATTTAATATGATCTGTAGATATTAAAATCATAAACATGAATCATTATGTATTCTTTGGCATAAAAATGCCATATAAAGATAGCATAGCATTTGGACTGCATGTGTTGCATTGAATACTGAAGCAGACAGCCTGCATAATATTTCTTTAAAAATCTACAGATCATCCTTGTTACTATGCAAGTAAAGGCATTTCTCTGTCCAATGTCCATGTGCTTGAGTTCACACTGTTGCGATGCCTGTCCATGTTTCTCCTCTTACCAAAGATGGGTAACCTGAACAAATAGTCTTGTTTTGACGCTGATCTCCGGTCAGTTTTGGAGACATCCCACACAATTAACTGTGTATATTTGAGGGAATGAACGACTTGCCTGAGAAGAGGTGACTCCCGAAGGGAGAATCAGAAAAGGGACAAAATGAACTCTGTGAAATCAGGGACTTACTACATGTGATTCCATGAAACTGTAATGTCTTCTAAACAACCTCCTTTGTGAAACTTCCTAGTTGAAACAAAGTTTTTATAGCTCAGAATGTATTGAAATGCAATTAATTACCATGCAGTCTTTATGCTAACTGGATATCCTTTGAATAATAAAAAAATAATAAAAGATGTGCAAGAAGAACTGCATTGTTGCATTGATTCTGCAAAACGAACAGTTCAGATGTTTGTATGCTTTCAGAATTGCTGCGTGTAATGCAAGGGCGCCCTCGTGTGGAATAATAGACACACTAACTGTTTACTTGATTGTAAGACTTTTACAAGTTGCTTTTCATCCACTTATCACTGTGGGTGGTTCATTTCCATGTAGCTATCTTACTCCTAGAACCACCCTTAAGTTATTTTAAGGCTTTTTCTGTGGCATGACAAGTGGCAAGACTAGTGTAAAAATTATTACAAACTCCAAAACCTATTATGTATAATTTCCTAATGTGGAATACATTTGTGTAAAAAAAAAAAAAGCCACAATGTACTGCAGCAGCTACACCTGTATGGGACATACTGTATATTGACTCAACATAGGAACGCTATGCAGTCATGCAGTGCAAATTATTACACTTTTCCCCCTAATTGGCCACATGAGGCTGCAGACATTGTCGCTAACTCCATTAGCTGGGGAAAGCAGCTGTCAATCAGAGGGTGTCTTTATAACTGGAGCGTGCAAGCTCCTGCATCCTTGTCTTTCAGCACAAACCCAGAGATAGACACCGACACTGCTGTGATCACTGATCGCAGATTGATTCGTTGTCTGATGCGACTATTACAAACAGGATTAGATTTGTCCGAGTGATTTTTTCTTCTAGATCTTTCTCTTCCTGACCTCCATAATCCAAGAAATCTTCAAAAAGATAATCTACAGGCTATTGTAAACTATATCATCTCTTGTTGGACAGGATGGAGTGGCTCTCCAGTGGCAGCAACGTCACCAGGGCAAACAGCTCAATAGACAAATGGTCCTTCATGGACCGCGGGTCCACC
Source organism: Amblyopsis hoosieri (assembly GCA_027564755.1). NCBI lineage: Eukaryota > Metazoa > Chordata > Actinopteri > Percopsiformes > Amblyopsidae > Amblyopsis > Amblyopsis hoosieri. Next base: position 9,505 of record JAODUE010030918.1, read on the forward strand.
ACCCAGCACCTGAGTCCCGGGGAGCTGAGGGTTCTTCTGCCGGCGGTCCTGGGAGTGCTCTGCGCCATGGGTCTGGCATGCAACCTCACCGCCATGGGCATCCTGGTGTCCAACGCTCACAAGGGCAAGCTGTCCCTCGTCAACTCCCTCGTCTTCAACCTGATGCTGGCCGACGGGCTGGTGCTGGCGTTCGCCGCGCCCTTCAGAGCCGCCTCCTACTCCCGTCCCGGCTGGACGCTGGGCTGGGAGGTGTGCAAGACAGCTGACTGGTTCCTCCAGTCCTGCATGGCGGCCAAGAGCTTTACGGTGGCCGCCATGGCCAAAGCCTGCTACCGCTACGTGTCCAACCCCACCAAGCAGGTGAGTGTCCGCCTGGGCTCCATCCTGGTTGTGCTTCTCTTCACCTGGCTGTCTGCCTGCTGCGTCAACATCCCCCAGTGGATGTTTGCCACTCTGTGGGGGGGCGGCGATGGGCTGGCGTGCGTCACGGTGGTCCCCCCGGAGGCCAGGGACTTCATGGCGGTGTACGTCAAGGCGTACCCACTGGGCGTCTTCTGCGCGCCACTGAGCTTCGCACTGCTGTACTTCTGGAAAGCCTACGGCCACTGCCAGCGGCGCTCCAGCAAGACGCAGAACCTGCGCACCCAGATACGATCCCGCAAGCTCACCCTGATGGTGTTCAGTCTGACCGTCGCCATGGCGATCCTCTGGCTTCCCCAGTGGGTGGTGTGGCTGTGGGAGAGCCACTCGGCGGCGGCGGCGGCAGAGAGCGACGGTGAGGGAACCCAGACCCTCGTCTCCTCCCCTCCCCTTCTCCTCTCCCTCTCTGCTCAGCTGCTCACCTTCTCTCTGTCGCTGGTGAACCCCCTCATCATCCTCTCCCTGTCCGAGGAGTTCAAGGAGGGCTACCGCGGGCTGTGGAGGAGGCTCACCCTGCGCAAACAGCCTCCCCCGAAGCCCAAGCCTGGGCCGCACAACCCCACCGCCCCGCACTCGCCCTGCCCCAGACCGGAGACCTCGGGCCAGCCGAGGAGGGGCCGGGGCTTCTCTGTGAGCGTCGCCCAGGGTCCTAGAAGAGATGCCCCGACCCAGCCGGAGCAAGACGGAGGTGGGGGGGGAGGAGAAGGAGGAGGAGGAGGAGGAGGGGGAGAGCCAGACGGGATGAGCCTCAAAGACGGCGTCGTGTTGCCCGACGTGGAGCAGTTCTGGCACGAGAGAGAGACAGGGTCGAATGTGGATGAAAATGATCCCGTGCCTTGGGAACACCAGGAACACAAAGACAGGAACTAGTAGCCACGCTCCAGCACATGCTAGGCATGATGTTTGTTCTTCAGTATCTTCAGCACAGCATTTCCTCTGACAGACGTTATGTTGTTGGACTGCTGGCTACCTTATGAGCAAGTTAAAGATTGTGTTCTGTGGTCTGTGTTTATGATTTTAAAGTAAGAAGTCCAAGTACAGTGTGCTTAATGAGAAAACAACAGTACATTGTATGCTTTTACTATAGCGTGTTATCATTGTAAAATCATGAATAGGATTTCTGGTGAAGCTGGTGAAATATATTTGGATGTTTATTTAAAAATGAAATGGGATTTGATAGCTGTAAATAAAAGCTTTCTCCAAAATACATTATAATGTAAATACATATATTTATATTGTTGGATTATAATATATAGGAATATATTTTCATTTTCTTTATTTGTTTTAGACATTTTATTTAAAAATAAATGACATTTTTCCATCAAATTAAATCTCTGATTTCTGATCTCCGAGATGCAAAATAATGTGAGGGATATGCTCATCGTGGATTACTGCATGTTTTTTGTATGTGTCTGCAGTAAGTAATATGTGTAAATAACACTTTAAATATGATACATAAATGTGATGGGTATTGTACATGTATTTTGTAAGAATTGTTTGTAGGAAGAGGTATTTAAAAAAACAACTGTGCTCTGTTTACAATAAAGATAATAAAACAAAAACATGAAGATTTAGTTCTCCATTGCCTCCTCATTCCCATCTCTATATATTGTACATTAACGCATAGTCTATCATTTTTGTGCTATTCTTTATTTAATCCACTGGTGTTTTCATTTGACCTTAAATGAGTTAAAAGCCAAGGAGAACACACACAGTTAATCATATTAAAATGACCATGGGCACTAATTCAAGGTAAATAGCTATTATTTGGTCTCTGTGTGGTTTGAGTAGCCTCATCCCTTTGGGAGACTAAGGGATTTCCCCTATATTGATCTGAATGAAGGTGATAGGTCAAACTGTCAGCTGCCATCGGGGATAAACAAGATGATATTATGCCCCAGCCAATGTGAGATTGATTTGGCTGTCTAACAGTAGTGCTCCTGCTGTTGTCCTATATAGGCCTTACTAAATACTGCATGCTGCTCTAATAAGATAAGTTCATTCTCTTCAGCAACTGTGATGCATCATAAGGCTAAATGGGCTAAAAGTGTTTTGGCAAAGAGATGATTTGTGGCAGTAAAACAGAGGGCAGAGGTACGTTTTTGTAGAGGCCGGTCACATGGACTCTCACCCTGCTTTTTTCTTTACTGCCTTTCTCCTCCCAGGTGACATTTTCCTCTCATTCATCATTTATGATGACCTTTCACTGCCAGCGGCAAGTGCCTCAATCAGAGAAGCACTTAACCATATAACCCCTTCAGCACAGCAGACTCCAGTCTGGGGACAACACATACTGCTGGGTACAAACCCAACACACAGGGACTAAGCTCATGTAAGGGCTTGCTATTAGCTGGTGTAGACGACACCTGCAAGACGATTAAAATACTCTGATTATGAAAGTGAGTTTATCAAGTATGAAACTGACCTTATATGAGGAATTAGTCTTAGTCATTGACAGCCAGATAAGGTTAGGCTAAGATCTGTAGTCAATACTCTAGGTAAAAGACAATGAAAGTGTTAGAAGACAGATAAAAAAAATGGATACCCTGTCTCTAGCGGGGAGAGAGAGATGTAATGCAGCTAATCAGTAACAAGTAGAAAAACACTTTAATTAGACCATTGCACCAGGTAGGGGAGCTTTCAGCGGGTGAAAGATAGTCTTTCTTCTCCCCTCCTTGCTGTGTCGCATCCCGCAGCGGGGTTGAGGGGGCAGAGGTGTCACCCTTGTGTTTTATCCTTCAGCCGCTCATCATCTCTAATGATTGACACGCCACGGGGAGTGACATGATAACGAACACTAATTATCCTCAGCAGGAGGTGCAATTAGGCTGTATGCTAAAAATGTTCCCCCGCCAAGGCTCTGCCTCCCTCTGAGCAGCCATCACATGTCACACGCCCTGTCCATCGGCCCTGTGGAAGACCACCCTTTCATTTGAAAAGCAGCAGTGTGTATTTATTGGCTATCATGACACACACACACGCACAGTGGACGCTTTGCCCGTGCACGTATAATGTGCTTTGTCCATTTGTAGTCCTAAGGCTTGCATCTGAACAGTATACTGTAAGGTTGTAAAGACTTCTGCTGGAAATAGTTCCTTATAAACAAAATAGTTCATGGTGGTTGGAGGCAAAACTAGTTTTTTGGGGGGAAATATTCTGCCCAGAATGAATACGTTGCTCACTAGTGTACTGTAGGTGTACAGTAACCCACTTACAGTGCAGTACAGTATGTGCGTATAGGCTTTTGCTTCAGGTCAAGTTCCAGGGGTCTGGCCTTGATATTTAGCAGCCTTTTGATTGGGATAAATCTTTCATCTCAGTAAAGGACATATGATCTAAAGGCCACCCACCTTTCAGAATCTCCACCAGGACTATGAGGGGGTTTCTTTTTAACCCTCCGCCTACCTTCTATTGATCAATCAATGGTTTAAAGGGAAAGGTTGCAAGCTAATGCATACAGTAGCCAGATTACTTGGCTTGCCAGGAGCTAAGTAAAGCCCCAATTGCTGCAGAACAGGTTAAAACATGGGCACGTACAAATGGATCCCATTACTGTTACATTATAAAGGTAGAACATTGTAAACAAGATTGTAACTCAATAAATGTCATTATTACATTGAGGATAAATGTTTAGGTAACATATTATACAGTATGGTGTATTGCTGTAAGGTTTTGGGATTGTAATCAAGACTATAGCTTATGCTGCCATCTACAGGCCACTCTTGGAGAGTGCTGTAAATATTATCTATGTCTAGAGGCAATTAAGTAGCAATACAAATATTGGTGAGTTTGGATATCAGTAAATTTGTAATATCACATACTTAAGCATTATGTTTCTGCTTTTTTACATAACTGTTATAATGTTATGAATAATGTAATGAAAGAAAAAAGGTAAAGCACAAATGACAGTTCTACCAGTTTATATAAATTCAGTAGAAGGCACAGTGATTCATACTGATACTGAGTTTGCATAGGTCCAATAATGTAAAATCTGGTATGTTGTGTACAGTACTTCCATTCATGAGGTGAAACCAGCGGGTTTCCAATGCAGACACAATTAAAATTGAACTCACTTTTCTAATGTTGTAAAACCTTGAATGTCACTCTACAGCTAGTGAAACACCAGTTTAAGCATGGATTAACCCAACAGAGGACCCCCAGACAAGCAAATACCAAGGGCCCCTAGACTGGTGTAGCCAGACCTAAAATTCACTTTGTGAATAAATAACTTAACAGGCGTTTCCTCCTACTGGGTGAAGACCTCTGATTAATTGTGATACTACTGGACAGCGTTTAACCATCAGCGTTTCTACAACTGTTTTGATCACCTCATCTAGTTCTACATCCATTTCGAAACACGCTCGACTTAAACGTTATCTCACTAACCCACCCTGATTGGACTGCCAGCAGGGTGGCTGTGAAAACACTAATGCGAAGAAAGTTTCCAGACTATAATCTCAGCGAAATAAATGTATCTCAAAGCAATAGTCGGGCGGAGCCAGGCAAAAAGCCCCTGCCTAGATTATCTAAATAAAGCATTTGCTGCCTTCCTAGGTAAAGAAACAGAAATAGGGCTGGCCTTAAAACACAGAACAGCAAATTTCCAAACACAAGAAAAAGGTCAAGAAAAAGATACTTTGACACGTTCAACCTGATCGTCGGACAAGCAAATTGCAAACTCTGACAGGAACACACATTTGCAAGAACATGTTAAGTTAATTTCTCATTCTGGGGTTGAGAGGGAAACAAATGGCTCATTTAACATTGTAAAACAGCAACGTATAATCCCCAGACAGTTCCATACAGCTGTTCAGCGTCATAGCCATGGTATGTACTGTAATGCATGTCTTAGAAATATTCAGCACAACTGCTAAAAGTGCAACGCAACATACAATATAAAACCATGAGAAAAAAGAAGCAGTTATTGCTACATCATCATCATAAACCTATACAGCATGCACAATGGACTGCCAAATGGTTTTGAGTCCAGTTTAAAATTCACACAAATAAGCACCATACTAAAAGGCGCAAATTTTAAATATAAGAGATCCCCTTATACTGTAGTTCATGCTACTCATAGTATAAACAACAGTTTAAACATTCCTTTGCATTGAATAAATACATTTAGAAGATTTCAACACTGCCATTGGACCACTCTGAGTAACAAAACATGTTCAGTTTATTAAAAGGTAAGGTTTAGAGGTTGCCTGGTTCAAGTGGGTAAAGTGGACACTCACGGCTATTTTTCTTTTTTTTTAAATAAGACATTTTCACTGGACTGGCTCAAATTAAAGTGTGACACAGTACATAACTTCCCTACTACTACCACCATTAAATACACAGTGATGCCTATACGCTCAGCTGTTTATAGTGCAACATCCTCTCTTTATTTCAGCGGTTAACGGTAAAAAGAGTTGGAATCCTCTTCTGTGATATCGGCAGTGGTCCATAATGTCTTCCAGAGCCATGCAACTTTAAAGTCTTAAAAACAAAACAAAAATGCAAGAATCAATGAAGACCTGTGTGGTGTTTGTCGAGAAAGACAAGAGAAAATCTATTCAGCCGCAAGGCCAGTTACCTGTTTGGCTTTTTCTGTCCAGAAGATGGAGCTAGTGCAGCCTTTTCTCTCTGGAGGGCGTTGACGCAAACCTGGTTTTTCTGTTGCTGCTCCTTCATTAAAACATCAAACGGCGTTAACAACATTCAATCAGACTAGGATTAAGCGATATAGCTACTGCATATTACAAGTGTGTTTTCTGGTTGACCAGTTTCAACCTACTGTCGGTGGCCTGATGACAGGACAAGGGGGTGGAGGCCTGTCCGGGGGCTCTGGACGGGTATTAGCTGTCGCTGAAGGAAAACGCTGCGGCTTGACTCCCAAGATGGGTATAGGCGGTGCTGTAGCTCTCCTCTGGCGGCTGACGTGGGCCAGCACGTCGGCCGCCGGCTGGGACTGAGGTGGGGTAGGATGACTCACGGTGGAGCATTCGGTCTGAGGAGAATTCTGCGGCTTGACCTGGCCTGGAGCGGGTCTTCTTGGCTTCACCACAGCGCTCTCAGGTACAGGAGGGGGCTTCAGTGACGGACGCGCGATGGCCTGTTTGCTCCGCGCCGCACATGAAGGACTTGCACTAGCACCAGAATCCCTCTGACAGAGGCAGCCAGTCAGGACGACACCCGGACGTACGGTGCATGCTACATGGTTGTGTTACAGATCTGTGGGGAGGTCTTACCAGCCGTCCTGAGTCCTGTCTCTTTAGCAGGAAGGTAGGATTAGCGTGGCCGTTGGCATGAGCGGCTGCAGGGCTGCTGGGAAGAGGTTTTCCCTCAGGGGCGGATGTACAACTGCAGGGTGAAACACGCTCAGTTAACCGCCACGCCTGTAATGCAACAGCTATGCTGTATGCAACACCATCATTGGTGGATATACAGTATCAGGTTATGGGAAGGATGCCAGGTAGAAACATACTTTGGCGTTTGTTGTGGAACAGAGCTTTTTAACGGCCGGAATTTATGCCTGTAGACGCACCATAATCCAACCAGCAATAAGACAAAAGCAACCAGTAGTAGTAGTAGCAGCATCACTCGTAGGAGACTGCCTATTGGAAGAACAAGAGGTGCAGGGCACTAGATCAGTACAGTACAGTACAGTAGGTGATTGCTCCATGTGTGAATGGCTGGAGAGGATGGTGCAGTAAGATGGCTTACTGCGGCTGAGGACAGGCCCGCTGTCCACACTGCCTCCTGCCCCCTGCTGGTCACACAGGGGAGGGGCCCAGCCCGCATCACAGTGGCAGTTATGCCTGTTGTTGCACAGCTAGCAAGAGAAATGTGCAACAATTTCCAAATCGCATAATTAAATGTATGCTACTTACAATCAAATATATTTCACTACGCTTCTTCACAGTAATTGCACATCATAAAGGGATACCCATACTGTAGCAAACAAACATGTACAAGATTTAATGCAACAGGACTTCAGTCTGTAAAGTACCACTAAATAATGCAGTTGAACACTGGCTGACGTACAGTATGAAGGAAATCTATTTCTGAAAGTCCAAATAGTGGGTTCTTTATGACCATAATATTGGAAAACCCCTTTCAGATATTACACCGACGGAAGTGGTACGACTGATAAAAACAGACGGCACTCCCCATTCCCAGAAGTGTCACCCAATAAACCTACCCCATGGCCATGACATTTGGCGTGGCACACGTCTGCTCTTAGGAAAGATGCATTGCGGCATTCTCCTCCAAAACAGATCTGTTAGATGACAGCAGCATAGAGAGTTAGTTGAATATATTATCTATAGCAGACACAATGTATCAAGCTTATCAGTAAAACAAATCATTTACATTGTACGTCTTTATCACTGAATTAGATAATACAAAAGATACCCACAACGGCTTCACTAGTCACTAACCACTCAATCACTGCCAGCAAACTAGAAAGTTCTCAGTAACCACACAATACTCTTTTCAATGTTAGATTCTTAGCTAAAAAATAATGTTTTGTTTATGATATCATAACTGAAAACAACTTGAACTGGGTACCAACTTTATAATAAGACTACCCTTAAAAAGTATTTATGCATTATTTACAATTAGGTTATTAATAAGGTTGTAAACCCTTTTTTAAATATTATATAAAAGGGTTATAAACAGGGTCAGGAATTAACACCCGCCAAGCTCCAAATGCGAGTAGATTTTCCGTTTGGTGAGTAAATTTCAGAGACTATGCGCTTGTATAGAGAAATAGCCGACACCATCATGCATGCCAGTTTGGGCAAGTTATGACATTTTTTGCGTTGTTACAGAGAGAATAAAGTGTTGGGTAAGTGTGAATGGTACCAGCCAGCCCTAGAACAGCCAGCCTAAATAAGAGCAGAGGATGAAGCACTGCAAATATATTGACGATATTAAGGATAGTGAGGATTGGAGGTTTGGCGATAACACAGTTGTACGAGGCTGACTACAGTCAGCTAATTAAGTAGGCTATAATGGAGGTAGTATGTAGGTCTATCTATGATGTGGTGATGTATTGCTGTCGCGTCATTATCCCAATGAAATACTGAAACATAATTAATACAATATGCTACTGTATGGGACACAAAAATTACAATTTATTATTTTGACCAGTAGCAAAAATGCTTGGCTGGTAGATTTTTTTAATCTACCAGCCACCTTGACCGGTGACTCAAAAAGTTGCCAATTGGCAAGATGAAGTTACTGCAATTACAATTAAACAATTGAACAATTAAACAATTTATTAAACTGATACCACTGTGAAATGAATATGCTTTATTTCTTACTGAGAGGTAAACTGGGAATCATAATTGTATGTGTAAGGAAACACCAGGCTTAAACTAAACAATGCTTTCCAAATTTGCTATATAATGCATATAAACCAGCCCACTTAGTTATAATCGAGTTATTGAAAATTACTTGAGTAGATGATTTGACTGATCATTTGATTCAAAAATAAAGTTGAGCTAAATAAATACAAACGAAGTGATTAGCGCCATCTAGTGGTATAATTAATTCTGTGGATATCGTTTTTTGTAGCTGTCATAACTTGGAAGTGTGGAACATTTGACAATATTGAAGATAATATTTACTATTTTCCTTGGATTCAACGTTTTGTTGATACATTTTTTGTTATGGGACATTACTGCCGTCAATGTAATTTTAATATATTCTTGAATGGATGGACCTTATATTCATGGAGAGTAGCCCTGCAGAGGATTTCATTTTAGGCTAATTCTAGCTTACTTTATTTGGACAATTTCACTTTCTCAAGGTATGTTGTTTTACTCTTGATGTTTTTTTGTTAATAGACTGTAAAATGTTACGTAACCATCATAGCCATCTTCTTCCTTATAATAACATTTATGTGTTATTCCTTATATTAACTTATACCATTTTATGGATAATTTTAACAATGTTATACTGCCTTTTTCTGTATTTTCTTTTGTAAAGGATTTGGGAAGATTGTGCTTGTAATCTCTCTCTGTAAAGTACGTTGAGCTGCAATTCCTGTATGAAAAGTGCTAAACAAATAAGGTTTATTATTATTATCATTAATGCCAGTAAAATTTAAAGATTTCACTAACCGCTAAACACCTGATTACTGCCAGTAAACTGTAGAGTTCAACATTGAGGCTTTACAGGTGGAATTAAAAAAAAGAAAATGCAGCCACAAAATACTTTTAGGGCATCATCCATACTTACAGAGTCTTCACCACACTTGGTGCCAGTCATGACCAGGCCTGGGTCCAGAGTATCCCCTTGTCTATTGTCCTCCTGTTTATCAGTGACCTGGCCGGGCTGGTAGATATGTGTCCCCTTACATAATATTTTCGTGTTGCCCAGTTTGACAGTGGTATCAATGGAAACAGCATTGGTCTCAAGGGGCTTGGGAGCCGAGCTCAAACACTGGATCTTCCCACACTTAGCATCTCTGGTAGAAGCATAACACATAGGAAACAGAGAGGTAAGAGAGGTCAGCCAGAGTTCAGACAGACTTGGAGGGCATTTCTCCTCACCTCTCCTTGCAGTGCCTGTACTTCCCAAACAGGTCTTTGCCACAGTTTCCATAGGTATCCCCTGCTTCGTTCACTTTCTTAAAACACAGGTCAGGGGCAGGACGGCCATCTGTGATGGGAAAGGAGAGAGTATACATAAACAAAGAGTTAAGTGATCCCCTGACGGCTAACAGATGGCAGCCCATATTGTTGTGTATGACACAACAATATGTGGTACTACAAAAGTACTACAAAGTCTCTCTAGGACCCTGTATGATCACATGACCAGACAAATAGCACAGAACATGGCCTGTATCAAATAGTGATCGTGATGATGTTAGGAGTCACTGGCTGGCAGTCTATTTGTGTCTTGTTAGGTATAAATACATGATCTGACAGTAACAGCAGCTGTTTTTAAATTCAATCGATGATAGATTTTTCTAAAATGTATACCTTGAATTAAATGTATTACACCTGTATAACACCTGCTTAAAATATCCTCCGTATGTCAACATCTCTAGCCTTCATATGGTGAATGTTTCGCAAACCTGGTTGTTCACCCACTAGTCAGACAACAGCCAGTGAACTAACCTGCCCCCCAGTACACTACAGAGGCAACAGCCAGGGGACTAACCTTTTCCCCAGAGTGCCTGGCACTGCTGGTCCAGGGTCAGGCACATGCCGGTGTAGCAGTAGGCCTGCCCTTTCTCACAGGAGCTGCCATCCACCAGGTAGAAGTTGGCAGGGCAAGACTCAGCCTTCCCATCGCAGTACTCCGGTAGGTCACACGGTCCGGAGGGGGCGCGGCACAGCATGCCCGGGCTCTTCAGCTGGGACGGGACAGAAGAAAGGGAGAGAGAGGGGCAGCACAGGGGCAAGTTTGCAAACACATGTATATGTGCAGCTGAGAGGATTAATAACAGACTGGAACACAATGCAAAGAAGAAAGCAAACTGACATATACTGTATATATGACTGTGTTTATACACAAAAGATGCAAAGAAAAATCTACAAACAATAAATCAACATTATTATTATTATTATGTCTGATAAGAGAAAAATCATGCTAGGATCATTTGCGTGTGTTAAAGCAATTCTGCTGTTGCTTCAGCAGCCATTTCTACACAGTTTGAAGTGGATCTTGAGTTGTTTCTACAGTAGTTTGAAGTGATTCTAGGGCCGGTACCTTGCAGTTGTGGCAGCACACTCCATGGGCACACTCAGCTCCAGCTTTAAAAGTGCAGTTGTTGGCATTGCAGCAGGGACTGGTACACTCCTACACATAGAAACACATGATGTGAAGTAGTCAATGCACTGCACGCCCAACATAGCCTGGTGTAACCAGACCCATTACTAACTTTGTGAATAGCGCTACTAGGGATTGTTTACAGTGTTTGCTTCCTATTGGGCATAAACAGTACCTCTGGTTAATTCTAATACTATTGGACAGCCTTTAACCAATCGGCGTTGCAACAACTGCTTGTATTGCTTCATTTAGCTCTAGCACCATTTCGAAACACACACTTGACTTCAACGTCATTGCACTTAGCCACTGGCCGCTGATTGGTTCGCCATCCAGAATAGCTGCTCAATCGCTAAAGCAAACCAGACTATAATGTCAGCAAACACTGATCTGAGTCGGGTGGAGCCATGCTAACACCTAACATGACATGTTGGAACTAAACTGCACCATGCTAACACCTAACATGACATGTTGGAACTAAACTGCACCATGCTAACACCTAACATGACATATTGGAACTAAACTGCACCATGCTAACACCTAACATGACATGTTGTAACTAAACTGCACCATGCTAACACCTAACATGACATGTTGGAACTAAACTGCACCATGCTAACACCTAACATGACATATTGGAACTAAACTGCACCATGCTAACACCTAACATGACATGTTGTAACTAAACTGCACCATGCTAACACCTAACATGACATGTTGGAACTAAACTGCACCATGCTAACACCTAACATGACAT
>JAODUE010030947.1:0-21445 GCA_027564755.1 Amblyopsis hoosieri
TCATAAAAAATACATATTTTAGACACCCCTCATGTTAGGATTTCCTTCAAATTCATGTTAGCACCTGAGTATGACCCACCCTATTCCTCCAGTGAGGAGCAGGTGTGTAAGGCAAATTAAAGTTTTTAAATGTCCTTATGGTTAAAATACTGCAAGTAAGCCCATTTGTGTGTGTGTGTATATATATATATATATATATATATATATATATATATAATCATGGTATGCCATTTGGCGTAAGTCAATGCCACCATAAATAAAACTATAACTAGCAAACGCTAGGTATAACACTAAATCAGGGAGTCACCTAGTCGGCCTTGAGGAACGAAAGTCCCAAACTGACTGACCTAAGGACACTGGCATCAGCTCCGGCCTGGGAGGGACAAATAGCGCATCACCTCCCCGTACGGACGCACGCTGTGTTTGAACGTCTCCAGCCATCTCCTGCATCCCACTTAGTCCCAGAGCAAGGTAAAACAACATTTCTGTTTTGAGTCCGCTGGTGCTGATTAACATAAGTCACAAAATCCCTCTACGGGTTTTTTCTATCTCATAGAAACTCTGTTTTCTTCAGCCTCACTCTCTTCCTGACCATCATGAGTGTGTGCGTTAATTATTAAGCGTATTAATAAAATATTATTAATACTTAAATGTTAAGCCGTTCCAAGCTGCGGCGGGTCAGTATTTGATATAGATACTGACTAAAATCAGGTGGGTGGTACCCCCTGAACTGTGAGTTATTAAATAACTATTATGAATAATTCATATTTTAGGGTTAAAGTAAGATAAACTGACGAGCCATCGTGAGATCGTACCAGATCCACACACCCTCTTACACTCCTTTGGCTTTAACATCAATACTTTGTCTTAGCCCTGTCTATGTAAAATGTAAAGGTGGTACAGCCATTCAAATGAAACAATGCCTTTCCATTGCAAAGTTTAATAACCCATAATCATAATAAATGGTGACTCAAGATACCAAGTGCTAAGTGGTGCCGCCTTCTCGCCAGCTTGGTCATTACAAGTGGAAGTAAATAATTCCATTATGAGTGAAATTATCATAATTCATAAAGTGTAAAATAAAAATAATTGAGTAAATCAACCTGGGTTGAAATCGATAAAATGAAAAGTCAATTAACTGACCATTGTCCTACTGTTTCAGTAAGTGGTGATTTTATTCATGAAAATGGAGCACATGTTTTATTTGGCCAAATGTTAAGCATTACATGCAGTACAGTACTCCAACATTCAAATGTGTATTTTTCATTTGTTTGGTGGTTCATACTTTTTCATCCTGTGTTCTCCATTGCAGGTCATTACACTGAACCTCTCCATTGAAGCCACAAATTGCATTTCATTTTATTTCTTTTTTTTTTGGCAACAAACACTTTTGGAAAGTTATTTCAACCGAGACAGTAATTGGCACAGGCAGGATTTGCTGTTCAAATTATGATGCCAAATTTCACCCTCCGCAATTGGTATGTTTATGTACTGTCGTTCTTTCTGATGACATGAAGCCCTTTCATGTTTCAGAAGACAGAAATGCCTTGCCTGTTCCCGCTAGTGTTATAGGTGGTACTTACACAGCAACACTGGACTGGATGTGTCTAGACGCAGCCTCTCACTTCTGACAGGTCTGTCTAATAAAAACATCTGCTCTACGTCGCGCATGGGCCCATCACAGAAAAGATTGGTCATAACGGTGACAGTGATGAGCAATTTGCCCCTTTAAAGTGTTTCAAATGACTAGAGGCAGGGGGAATGGCAGTCTTTCTACTTTATCAGCAGCACCAGGGAGTAAACGCCTTTGATAAACAGTAAGACAGAGGGCAGACACACAGAGAGAGAGAGAGACAGGCTGTCTAATTAACAACATGAAAGCTATTAGTGGTTTTTCTGAGTAGACAAAAAGCTGCTGAAAATGGTTATGAGATATAATATTGATTTGTTATCCTGCTGCCCACAAGAGCCTGTGGCCTGAAACAAGCAGGGTCTACCTTGTCAAATCAATACCTGGTTAAAAAAACAGCAAAGACAATTTTGAATAAAAATACATTTAAAAAGATGCATATCTGTCTATGCATGCAACATATGGAAGCGTTTGTGGGTGTGAGCATGTTTGTGTACAGACAAGTTTGTTCACTAGTTTGTCCATCGTCCCCCACCCCACACTTCGATTTGCACGTGTGTGTGTGTGTGTGTGTGTGTGTGGCAGTGTAATTATGCTCCTTGCCTGGCTCTCCTCATCCAGACCTCCTCTCTCTCAGCTTCTGTCTATTTATTTACCCCGGTCTCATCCAATCGAACGGCGGATCACTCTCTGCAAAGGGCAGCTTGCCAAGGCAGCCCCCTGTGACAGAGCAATGCATTAGAACATTAAGACACCCGCTCCTGCGCCAAAAATCAATCACACACCCACCGGCGCATTAGAAGCGGAGAAGGGCACGTCGCGCGCCGTGCTGAACGGCACCAGGGCTCACACACGCTGTGGCTCTGTTCCCGCTCATACTAACGCACACCTGGCAATGTTGAACCCTTCCCCCGGGGACAGTAGGCTGGCTTCAGGAAGTTAGTTGGCTCCTCTATGAGGGAACTAAGGGCAGATGTAACACTAGAAAGGCCATTGAAGGTGGACTCTGTGATTGTAGGCTTTTTGTCATGGTCCGCCAGCAGCCAGTTCTGTGTGCGCGTAATGGTGGAAACCGGTAGCGCTGTGCAGTAGTTTCGTAAACCTCACACTCCAACACTTCAAGAACGCGTTAGTGACAGATGCAAAAAGCCCTTGGGCTTGGCACCCCTTGCTAATGCGCTTGCTCTGTAATCCGTGCGGTGTGGGTTGGAACCTGTTGAACTCGATCGAAACAACAACGCCTCTCCCTTCAATGCCATATGGGTGCTGCCTCATGCTCCACCCCACACATATATATAATAATAGGACACACATTGTCAAGGCTATGGTGACATAGGATGTCTGCATCACTTTGTTTGCCCTACTATGCAGGGCTGTTTTAATGTCGCACACAGAACAGGCAGCCTTTATTATTGTGTTAGTTTGAAATCGCTGACCACGCCTTTAAAACCCAGACCCAATTAAACGTAGACGCCAATGCTACCGCTCACAGTTTATGCTTGAAACATTTCTGCATGCTTGAGCTTATGGAGGTGTGCCCTCTACAGTATGGGAGGGGCATTTTCATAAGGGTCTTTTCAACCTCAAGGACAATCCCACATTTAATTGTCTATTCCTTCAGGGTTTATTAAATTACATGCTTAGCACATTATTATTACCATGCTGATACACTCGTTATATTATAGAATTATTAAGGTTGGTAGACAGACAGGGCTAGGAACAACCACTGCATCTACTGAATATGTATTGTATTTACAAATATTTCAGATTAGTTGCACTTTATACAGCATTTGTCATAGAGCTACCTGGATGAAACTGACCTTTTTGCTTTAAATTCAAATGATGTCCTTTATCTTGTTTCCTCTGTTCTCACTTATCATAAATAACAGTAACATCTTAATAGTGTTTACAATTTTTCTGACAACAATGTACCTTTCACAGTGTAATTTAACCAACCCAGTAAATCTTCTGAAATAGATAATATAAGAGAGAGGGATATAAAAAGAGAGAATCATGCAAACCAGATATACTGTACAGTTACTGTAAGTCCAAGTTTTTAAAGTAAAAGGAAAAAGAGAGATTGGATATCACATATTGAGAGTCATTCTTCATAGCCCTGCTGAAAAGTCATCTATTCATGTTTAATAGCACAACAGGGACTCTATACAGAAGCATTTTTATTTACTGTAGCATGTAATTATTCATAAATTATAATGCATTGCAGCACTTTGCCTTAATAACAGCCTCTGCCTCAGACTATACGACTCACAGCCAGAAGGTTATGGGTTCCAGCTCTGTAGTTGGTGTATAAGTATCCTCCTTAGCCGGCGAAAATAAACTGAAGCTCGCGAGACCATCCTGATCTCACGAGTTTCAGTTTATTTTCGCAGTGAGAATCAGTCTTGAAAGCCTAAGAATAATTTTTGAATGTGTCTTATTTCAAATGCGTCCAATCAGCGTCGTGTTTATACGGGCGTGGTTTAGGTGTGCCGACACCGAAATCGACCAGATGATTCATCCAATCAACTGTATTTCAACTGCCATTCATAAATAGTTTCAATGTACGGATTCCCAGATGGACTTGTGCCAACAATTCCTCTGGCAAGTCAGGTTAGCATCCCCTATCTTCTCCTTGTAATACTTGTATTTGTATGCATTCTTGCATTGCATAAAAATGTCCACTAATGTCTTAAATTTTAAAAGTAAATGTCTACCTGTAATTGTTGTTGACCATAAACGGTGGGGTTAGCTAATGCCATTTTTGTTCAATTCTGCAATATATAATGTTATTTATGTATGTGGATTTCAATTTTGATAAAATAATATAAACAACTCCGTAATCTTAACCCAGGTCAGTTAAACTGGAAGCTATCCCATATCAGTTTCAAATGTCTAGTTGAGTCAAACGCAAGAAATTCTATGGTTTTATTAAAACAAAATAACCCATAATTCCCAGCATGCTCTGAGTGGGGCACAATGAGGTTAAGAGCAAAGAAATGATGCCCGGAACATTATCTGTAAGGGAAGCTCCGTTAAAAATTTTTTTTTTTAAATAAATGAAAGAAAAAGGAATATTGCTTTTTTCCCTTACACTAGAGATATATTCTAAACAAACAAATAAATAAAAACTGTAAATAACCATTGCCTGTTGCTCCAGTCATTTCTCTATTATTTTGGCCAGTGGAGTGAGACCAGCTTCTTATTTCTTGCTCCGAGAAGCAGCTCTCAATTTCTCTGATAAAAACTAAGAAAATAAAAAGGATTTTGGAAGGGGACACTGAAACAGAGGACAGACTAGTGCATGTTTAAAAGGCTCTGATCTGCACACTGTTATGGTGTATGGTTGTTGATACATGTGCTGCCAACAGGTTGTTGTCACCTAAAACATGTATCTAGCCTGCATGTTGAACAAACACAGCCCCTCATTTAAAGGCACATTCCTCAATTTGTGTCTGGAATTACACATTCAGTTGAAGCCTGTGTTAACACTGTATGGTGTTGTTTTAACATAAACAATTAGCTGTGGTTTTGGAAGCGCTATTACCCAATAAAGCATACTTAACATATAGTAACATAGTCTATTTTTGCAAGCCCCATGATATGTTCCACTCTGCATATCAATAAGTAGAGGTAGAGTCAATCAAAACATGGACTGGGCCAACCAACTGGACCAACTTCAACCAATCAATTAATTTAAAACACATACTTACCATCACAACAATTCAGAACAAGAACCCAGTGGTGATGGTTTGCAGACCACAGTAAATTATCTGTCTATACACCATAACTACTCGCCTTAACACTGATTGGCTGGTGGTTCAGTACACAGTTTTGAATTAAGAGTTTCCTAACTGATGTGCAAACCAAACCAGATCAGATCAGCAAAATCAGGATGGTTCTACCAGCAAATATCCAATGCATGTACATGAGCTACATCAACTATTTCAATAAAGATGATTTCAAGAACCAAACAGCATTGCTCAATCCAGGCATCAATCACTTGGTGATTACAAAATGTTAATGCTAAATGAGCTTCATAGCAACACCTGGCTGCATATGAGAGTGATGACAAATGAGGCAGCTTCAGCTGTGTGAGAACAATGCATCAGTTAGCCGATCCTTCACAATGCTATGCTGGAGGCCTGCGTCACTGCATGCATGATAGAACCATGCTGCTTGTTCACTTCTGGCGAGTGAGCTAATTATGTTGAGTCAGGTGTGCTTTGCAGACCGCATATTGGTCAATATGTCATCTGGCCAATACAGTAAAGTGGTTGCAAGTGTAATGTGTTGTTCCAAATGGTTGCGAGACAATTTAAAGTTTCTATTTTGCCAATAAAATGTTACATTATTAACATAAGCCAATTTATTATTCATTCGAATATATTATTAAAATTATATGCAGCAAGATTTTGTTTAATGTTTGTTGAATCCATGACAACATCCAAATAACCAAAGTATACAAATGATGGCATTCGGATCCTGGCCTTAGGTCTCTCAACCGGAGATTCCAGATGGATGTTTGCCCTGGGCTCCGGCGATGACAACAATGACATTCGCAGAGAGATGAGACCATCCGAGCATGACTTCAATCTAATTCGGTGCCTGTTACTGTGCGAGTCGAGGGAGACAAAATGATTCCAGGCAGTGGTCAAAGAACAAAGCCACCGTGGAAACATCAGGGCAATGCTCTCATACAACAAAGATATTCCTCACTGCACCTCGTGTTTATTGACTCATTTGCTTGACGGTTAGTCAACAAACTAGTTGTTTTACAGCATATTTGAGGAGAGGTCGTGACTATATTACCAAGAGACTCCTCTTCTTCTCAACTGGCTGTCTGCCATTGTTCCCAAACATACACAACAATGCCTCAAAACAGTATACTTTATGTCCAAAATCAGGTATAAGCTTGCTGCCTTTCATCTACTTTCAATTGGGAATATAGTAGTGTGTATGTGTACAGTGTTGAAAGTGTCATATGATGCCTTAGGGCCCGATCAAACCGAGACGTGCCGCTAGAAACGCGTCACTAGAAATGCGTCGCTAGCAAAACCATTGTTATCCTATGGTATGATGCAACTGACATGCGCATTTTTATGGGGCCGCGCTTTGCATTTTTTTAGCACATCGCTTTGTGAACAGGGGTTTATCAAAGCACTTTGGAAGAGGCCGCACCTTTAGCGACGTGTCGCTAGCAAAACCGGTGGGACCAGGCCCCGGACACACCGGGCAGGCAGCGCATCTCTGTGTGATCGGGGGTTTATCAATGCACTTTTGAAGCGGCCGCGCCTTTAGCGATGCGTCTCGGTGTGATCGGGGCCTTAGAATTCTGCCTACCTATAAGCTGCCTGTTGATTAGAGGCTTTGCAGAATGATAGTCTGATGGCAAAATAGTTCTTTATGTATTGAATTGCATTAAGTATTGATTTTCAAAGCAATTTGAAAGGCTAATATAAGAGACATGTTTCTCTCAGCAGTGCTTCATTCAATTTAAAGCAGTAGGTTTGAACTGTTGCATAGACTAATTGGTTGTCATTTCTTTGACCTTGATTTGCATTATTTACCATTTGATTCTTTCATTTTAATTAACCCAACTGATCACATTTTTGCATATATTGGATATGTCATCATTAGTCACTGTGCTTGTCACAATGTTTACTGTATAGAGGGATATACATACAACAAACAACACTACAGTATTGTACATTACATATTGTAATCGGAGACTGAGACCACTCTCATGATAAAATGTTTGTGGGTAGTACTGTATGTTGTTGTGGGCATCGTATACAGTATATCGTCTTAGATAGTCTTAGAAAGTAAACACCTGGCTCCATCTCCAGCGAGGGATAGTTTCAGCTTCAGCGAAACAGCATTGATAAACAGCCCAGAACAACTGCATTCACAAATCTATTTGCAGGAACACCGTGAACCTAAACTTGCCATGCCCTCATATATAATGTGTGCACAAGATTTGGATGCATTGTTATAGCTACACTGAGTAGTCTATGTACAGTAATGCAGCTGTCAAATAATGAAATTACTACTTTATAAATATTCACAAATGAAAATAGTATGCCTACCGTACCATACCCATACTCGATATTTATGCTTCTTCTGATAATATGACACTTAAATTATATCAAGCTTCTTATTATTACATTATCCATGAACAACTGGGACTAAAGCCAAGAGTATCATAAAATAAAAATGGTTTCAAAAGCCCCCCAACCTCATTTCCGTTAAAGGAGCTCGATCTTTTAAAAGATTTAAAGGTCACCATCACTAAAGATTTTTTTAATATGAAAGAGAGAGACCAAAACCGTGGATCAGGTTTGGGGTCAGGGCAGATGAGTGATTTAATCTGTGCTTTCATCCCTTCCCCAGATTCTTAAACTAATGGCTTCTTATGTCACTTAGTAAAGCTTGTTGTGTGCGGGGGAAGGGGAGGGGGAAAATGGAGACTGGCCATTTAATCTCTTACAGGTCGTGGAGTGAGGAAAGAGTGCACCATCTAGGGGACAGCAGCTTGTTTTAATTTTACAGCTGCAATTAGGGAAATCTAAAATTGACTTGAGATTCATAATAACTGTCCATTCACACATTCTGTCACATCTGGAGGTGGTACTGAGCACCCACATGCAGGATATTGCTGCTATGATGTTTAATGGTGACCGGGTTTTAGAACAGAACTCAAAAACAGACACAGACAAGTGAATACAGACAAATGCACAGGGCAGACAGGTATTTAACACATGAAGGGATGATTGCAGATTGGGGACAGATAAGGCAAACACACATGGAGCAGGGGAGACAGCGAGGACATCCACAGGTTGGGAGGGGAAGTGCAGATAGAGAGACACAGGGACAACCCAGAAGACAGTCACGACATTCTCAAAATGTACACATTCTCAAAATGTAATTTAAATGTATGTTTCCTTAATGTCTCAGTCTAGTGAATATGTGCTATTTTGTACACATGTAACAATGATGAAAAATGCTGGTTTGTACATAACAATATAATAATATATATTATAAACCTAATAATACATTTGTTGTTGAAGGGGTCCAACGACCTCATAATGATATGATTGACACCTACAAGCAGTGCCTCTATGACAAACGAGTTTGAATGGAAATA
The DNA here is from genome assembly GCA_027564755.1 of Amblyopsis hoosieri. Taxonomy (NCBI): domain Eukaryota; kingdom Metazoa; phylum Chordata; class Actinopteri; order Percopsiformes; family Amblyopsidae; genus Amblyopsis; species Amblyopsis hoosieri. Next base: position 8,775 of record JAODUE010030947.1, read on the forward strand.
ATGCAGATGGATAGGCAGAGCAAAACAAATTGTCAGGCTAATTTGACAGTAATGCTGTGGTTAGGAAAAGAAGCTAACAAAAACAACTAATTCATGTGTGTATGTTATTGTCATTTCAAATAAGCTTTCCTGTATTATGGTGCATGCTAAATATCATAGCGCATCAGTAGGAGGTTAAGTCTGATGTCCTCCATTAGCCGTGTGAGGGCTTTTCAATAAAGTCTGCTGGGAGCATTTGTCTACGCACAGTGGGGTCGCTCAGGGTCACATTGTAAAGCAATATTTCATTGAGCCACATGAAGTCTTGTGTTGTAGGCAATTATTTGCTTATTAATTTTTAACAGAGTCCCAACTGCTCAATAAATAAACAAAGGCATGTAATGAAACAAATTGGTTCCATATGCAAATAATTGTTAATAAATCATTCAAAGCATGTATGGATTATACATGCTTTGCCCCCCATTTTCATTAGAAAGGCAGTGCTGAATTCTTAATAATTGCTCTCTGCGCCAGAAGGCATTAGCTAATCAATATGTAGTGCTGGATTGAGTCTCTCCTTAAGGGAAAAGAAACTTTGCCACAGAAACGGAGGTAAACACTTACCACGGGACTACAAAGTTGGATCACCAATGAACAATTGAGCTGTGCTTCCCAAGTACTGCCAGAATACAAAACACAATGAGATGCTTGAGTAGTCAAAATGCCAACTAGAAAATGACTTCCAAGCTTCCCTGCTGAAGAGGTTAAAGGTCAAAATACAATCACACGTGCCCCCAAATCTATCCCTTTAGTAGCACATGGTATTACATGAACATGGAAGTGATTTCTTTCTCCTTTTTTTTTTTTTATTAGGCAAATGCATGGAGAGACACGCTTTCATTACAGCAATCTGATTTGGCCTTTCAAACACATCGCAATAACCATGGCAGTTTCTGTGGCTTCAAGCACGGCAATCATTTTGCCATCAATTTCCAAGTCGCTTCTATTGCTGGTGATGAGCTTTTCTGCTGCACCGCATCCAGACACAAAGTACCCTCTTATGCCCGGACACTAATCAAGATGGTGGCTCCACTGTGATGTGCATTTGTCATTAGCTGTTGTGCATGGTTACAAATGACCGTTATGTGTTTTCTGTCTTGTGTCTGACAGCTCTCTGAGAGTCGAGTGATGGATGGATTGCCTAAGTGAAGGGGCACCATGTCCCACGCCCTATGGCCCAAAAGGTAGCATGGTCCCAACACATCCATCACAGATGACAGTTTGTGGGTTATGACAGCCTCTTTGTTTCTGGAGGGCTGAGAATCAAAGGTCCCTCCACGGGATTTTTGTTAGAAAGGTTTGGACATAGAGTATAGTATAGATATAATCTTCAGAAGGTAAATACTGTATACCTACTTACATATAGTACTGTATATTAATGATTTCCTAATCAAGTTAAAACAGCATTGTTTGATCCACATGAAAAGCAAGTTTGTGAATATTGTACCAGCCACATAAACATTTGACATAAAGTTATCCATACCATACTGATTATTATTATTATTATTATTATTATTATTATTATTATTTATGTTATCATCAGCTGGTGTCCCTCTGCCTAAATTATGCCCGTACAATTAAAACAACAGAGAAAATGTAAAAAATGTACATGTGTATGTACAAGCATCCAGAAATGTATTAGCCACCTGTTCAACACACTATCTTGTAAATAGGGATTAACATCTCAAGGTGATACTGACTCATTAAAACGCTATTTGCCGTTGTCAAAAAGAATTGCCTAAAAAAGGAGTTCCCATTGTGTTATTTGTTGAAACCAAATAGAATGAAAATAAAACCTTACAGGTAGACACGTTACACAGACATGTTATTTGTCACACACCATAGTACAAATAAAAAAAGACACACTTCTTGGGAAGGCAAAAAAGTGAGTTCATGTCAAGCCCCATGCATTTAAGACCCTTACAGTAGAGTATGTTGGTGACTGGCGATAGCCGGGGGGAGAGGGGGATAACAGCCTCTATGTTTCCTGCCAGGTCACACGGTGACATCCACTAACAGATGGACAATGGACCCATGTTGTGCCCGGGTTGTGTGACATGGCGGATGAGGAAAGCTAACAAGCAGCATGGGGGAACGGATGGGACACGTGGCAGAAACAGTTTAGCCAAACGCCGGGATGCAGTTGAGACGACGTGCCTCCATATTTCAGCTCTGGGCCCCCCTGCCCACCTCCATGTTGATTAATGAGCGTGGTGCAGATGCTATGGCTATGGAGCGATTAAAAGCACTGACTGACCCCCATACCGGCACCGCCACACTGTCATGGCCTCTTCTCCTTCATCCTTACACCATGCCTGTGTCTCTGTGTGTGTTTGTGTGTGATTGTCATTGTATGCTCTCGTGTGTAACTGTCTGCAGGGTTTTCTATTTTCTGAGAATGTTAGTACCCCACATGTTGTTAGTGTATTATGTGTGTATACATGTTTGAGAGTTTGTGTGTGAGAAAACAAAGAAAGTTAGCAGTGAGTCTATGCCAGCTGGCTTGAGTGAAAAAGCCTTGGGCGGTTCATCTGACACAGCCATGATACCATGCAGTCAGTTGGCACAAAACTGCAGATCCCGAGAAAATGGATGTGAAATTGTTTGGCAGTACAAAAAAAGGGTGTATTCTCCCAAGAATACAAAAGCACGCCACCTAATTCTAAGATAATAATACAATTATATACAAACTCAGATAAGGTAAACAACCTTTCTATTTTGACATCTGGAGTTTGACATCTAGCTAGCGCATGCTAGCAAAGATACGGGAAGCCTTGTCGCCACCTGTCAAACGAGGCATCAATCACTCTGACGTATCGGCGTGGAGGCCTTATACCCCAAATGGCAGTTCCTCACCCTGGCCTTCTCTATGTATGTATATGTTCAGTACTGTTTTATGACCTGGTATAAATTAGTGCAATCTTCTTTGGCCTCATACGGGTTTGGTGATGCCTGTCCTCCTACTTTCTTGTACAGATTTATAACTCCTTGTTGGGAAGCATGTGAAGTGTCAAAATGAACCTGGCTGGAAGCAAAATACCCACAACTATGCAGGACAGGATGTAAATGCTCCCAGACATAAAGGCGGGAGAATACTGCCATTTTGTAGCTTTTTACTTTTTATGGGGGCCTGCAACATTGCCAATGGATTATTTATGATCAGGCTTCATTTACATGTGGTGAAGTTGGCCTGGGAGCTATAAATACCCCTGAACCCTTCCCCCCTTCTTCCCCACCCCCAATCAAATCAAGTCTGCAGTGCCAGTGATGGAACCGGTGCCGTCTCAACTCCTAAGTGCTAGCCCGCTGGTCTGCAAGAGGCTCTTATCCCCCGAGCACACGGAGTGGCAGCCCAGAGAGACTGATTGTGTCCTTCCTGAGTTGATCCTATTTTTCACGTCTGGATGTAGTCAAGCTGCGTGTTGAGAAAGGTCAGGTCTAAATGGAGCACACACGGGTAAGGGATCCTGCAGGATTTGAGTATTGAATCTGGAAAGTCACTTTAGCGACCTACGGAGGTGAGCGGAGAAGTCACGTGTTGTTTTGCCGTGTTCCTTCTACGCGTGGCGTCCTACCTGAGAGGGTTTGCTGTGGTTGGAGCGCAGCTACACCTGTGTCATTAATCTTACTTGTCTCGGTAATGGAATTTACCTGTCCTCCGCTACACACTATAAAAAACGAATGACCTATGAAGAACCTTTCACTGGCGCACAGCAAAGACCTGGCCTGTTGTTCCGAGACAACGGTGGTTTACATCTCTCTATATCCTTGCATACAGACTCCCCTCTCTCACAATCTTTGAAAAACATAAGTAAATGTCTGCATGAGGGTGACATGTTGCTTGAACTATACACCAGTTGCCAATATACATGTGTATTCCTAAAACATAACATGACACCATGAATCGCATTATTGCGACTATCTTCTCCCTTATAGATGTGATTTTCTTTTGTTTGATTTTTTTGCATTTTTGTGTGGACCCAAAGAAGTGAATACAAAGAGGGCTTTTGCAGAGGTGAAGGCACTTAATCATTTATTGCCTATTGATGTAGTCCCTAGAGCTTGGACCTGAACATAAATTAGGCATCTCAATCGGTCAAGATGGACTGATGTTGCCACAGATATACGACAAGGGTGGATGGGGGCAAAATGAAAAAGATTTATACATTTAGGGGGAAAACAGGACCCTGAGATCTAACTGCCTGTCAGTACAGCATATTTTCCATTACCTGGAGCACTGTATTTCAGTTTGGGATCCTTGAACAAACCCAAGGCAAAGTAACAGAAATCCTTGAATACCAATTTTTGTTTTGTCTTTTGAATTCTAACTTGTATGCAATTAAAAACTATTCTTTAATAAAACTACAGGACAGGAATGCTTTTAAAAATGTCTTCTTTTAATAAAGACTTGCCCTTGGATCTTTCTAAAGAGTTTTATGTAAGTGGGGCATTATGGAATTTGTGGAAACAAATACCCTTTACCTTCATATACTGTATAGCTCACCATGTCATAATTGAATGCACTGTGGACAATACAGTCATCTTGCACAGCTTGCAGCCCTCAGCCAATCAACTTGATCTTTTTTAAGGGCAAATATTAGTCATAGCCACAGGTGTGCCAGGCTGTGCCTGTGCCACCTAAAGAGGCAGCTGGCACACCCAGAAATCAAATGCAGAAACAGAATGCATTCTGTTATAGTCTTGCTAAGAGGTTTTGTACGAAATGTAGGCTATTGTGGTTTAATTACTAATTATGATTAGCAATTTTTCATTCTAAATTCCTTTAGTCTAAAACAACATCATCCATCCACAGTTAAAAAGTGTAGCTTAAGTGCAACCTCGTTGACTGCCACTGCGAGCATCACACAGGAGTAATAGTAGTAGCTGGTGTAGTGCCAAAAAGTGATTGCCGTCTCCATCTACAGCTGCTTTTATCTGGCTGAAACAGTCAATGCGTGCAAATATAGGCCTAATCCTACCTTTATGTCAGTGGTAGGTAGTTTATGTATTATTTCTGCTCTGTGTCCTAGATTATAATTGATCCATTAATTTTTACCAATTTAAGATGTGTGAATTTAACCATAAAATTTACTTTTTCATACGGTGATCACTTTTTACCTACAGAAACTTAAGTCGAATTCATAAGCTGCGCCGTTTTGCCATTTGAAGACGCCAACTTGCAGGTATAGGTAGGCAATAGCATTTCAGTTTTGTCATTGTCATGCGGTATGGCGTATGCGGTATGCTGTGTTAGTGTAGATTCTGGCCCAGTTGTCTGTTATTTTCATCCAACAACATCCATAAACACGTTTAAAAGTGTAGTCTACGTGCAACTTCGCTGACGTGATGTAATTTAGTTGATACGTAAATAATAAACAATGATTTCATGTTGACGTTTAAAATATCCAAAGAATGGAATTGTAGTTCGGTGTGGCACACCAAGTTTTTCAGAGGCACACCCACAGTGTGCCTCTTACTGGCTACGCTACAGCATCGAGTGCATACAAGAGTGTAAGACACTGGTACTGTATATGGCGTCGTGAAAGGCAAGCTATTACTTCTACATAGAAACTCATGGCTTGCTGTTAAGAGGAAGGACATGCTTACTGGAATAATTGTGTCTTGGCCATGGTCAGTTCATTTATGATTGGCCAAGAGAAAGTGACTAATGGTCATGCAGATCCACAAGTCATTTTTCCGGTGCCATCCCTAATTAAAACACACTGTGAGCCTACACATGTCTGGCACGGGAGATGGATGGACATGCATTAGACATGTTTGTAAGAGACAATGGAATTCAGCAGCCAACAATTCAATGTAATCACCTCACTTACTCCAACCACATAGCCAACTTGTAAGTCATATGAAACCCCTGTGCATGAACACACACACACACAGAAACATGGCCAGCATCCCATCCTGCAACAGTGTTTCACAATAAAACCTCCACTGCAGTCATGATTGAGAGCTGCTCAGCTTCAGAGCAGGACACTTTGAAAACAACTGCTGGATAATAAAATATAGCCCTTCTGTGCCAATCCAAATTAGAAGTGGCTGGCTTACACAGCATCCTTCATAGAAAATTGCATGCCTTTATACCTCCAAATACACATACATTGGTCTCTCTTTCACTCACACGGCCACGTATTTGAACAAACCGCCAAGATCTTGCAAATGCATATATGGTGTGTGCTGTTATATGTGGATCTGTCATACAACGACAACACGTGATGTGGTGATGTTAGTGGCCACTTTATTAGACACACCATTCACCTAACAAGTTAATGGATGTGCAGAACCCAAGTGTGGTCTTCTGCTGCTGTAGCACATCTACTGCAAGGTTGCCGTGTGGCCGGAGGTACCATTCTGCACTCATCCTCACTGGTGATAAGTGTACTGTACCTAATGAAGTGGCCACTGGGTGTTTAGTGTATGCCTTATCCTACCATTCAAAACAAGCCTGTATTAGATCATATTAGATGCAACTTTCCATTGCACAGAGTACAAGTACAATTACACTAAACAGTAGTACTGTATAGTGCAAATAGACAGGTAAAAATTGTATACCGTGAAACCACCATTTAAGACACGTTTACCAAGGTACAGAATTGGTTTGCCTGCAGACCACCTCGTTGAATGTACAGCCGTTCCACAACATTGTAGCTTTCATGGTTCATGGTTGAAATGGTACCAAGGTCTACATGTTGTCAATCTTGTGATTTGCTGCAAACAAATCTTGACAGTGGGTAGACATACTGTAGGCCATGTTCAGATGGATCTAAATCATTAAAACACGAGTGGCTGCAATCAATGCCATTGCATCTTTAGAGAATTGCGTCATACATTGTTTGTACCTCCCGAATTTTGGTGTTCTCATTCAAAGAGCTGTTTATGAGGTTTATTGGTTGTTTTATTGTTTTCATAGTGCCCGAGAGGCCCTGGGTGGGGTGGTGAGAGCTATGGGTCCAATTATATTCACGGTGAGAGGAGAGGGAAAGGGCAAACAGAGGCTAAATGATATGTTTTAGATGTGGTCATGCTTACTGCTAACCTCGGGCTGTGAATATTTTCTTAGCTGAGAATGCACTACACAAGGAAAGACAAAAAATATATAAATAAAAAACATTTGTTTTCTATAAAGCTCTTTTTTCTTTTCTTTTCCTCTCTTTTTTTTGGTACTGCTTCTATACATCACTGTATTATCAAATCCATTTTGAATAAATACTTTGTTCATCGTCAGTGAAAGTGCCTTTTTACATTTAATGATGACTTACAGTACACAAACACCCACTGACTAAGTAAAATGAATTGTGCCGCGTGGTATCTACTGCTTTACAGAGAAAGCTACTATACATACTCTAAAATCAAACCTATGTAAAGTAAGCATTGCCTAGCAACAATAAGCATCATATCATCACGTTGAACTTTGATTTGGTGCTGTATCTCACACTTTTCTGCATGGCGCCTACTAAAGTGTAGCAAAGGCTGGAATTGCCATAGCTACTCAACCCAAAAAATACCTTTATTTCCACACCTGTGTTACAGCAAAGCATGGCTTAATTGTATGACAGCTACTTCCCACCAGAGTGTCAACAAATGGTCACATCTGCATGTTTGACACCCATTTGACTGCCATAGTTGCAAGTTCAGGATCTCTCCATGTGTACATGTACGTACAGTATGTATACAGCATATGTGAACACTGGGAGAGAGTTATGGGGAAGTGAGAATGAACTAGGAATGGCACCTTAATAAACAATGAAGCAAAGAGAGCTTTTGCTGCAGAGTCTAACGTCAGTGTTGAATGAATGTAATGTAGAGACAGCAGCAGAAGGTGAAAATAGAAAGGAAAAAAATAATGGTTCTATCAAGGACAAACTTTGGTGCTTTGGTGGTGAGTTAATAGCTGTGAATGTTCTCTCTCTTTAATTTCATGATGATTTTCCTTTTAATAAAACAGGGAGGGACATTGGTGGATTGAAATGGAATACATTTTCACACGCAGAGCCAAATAACCTAGTAAAAATCAACATTTTCAATTAGGACTGGATTGTGAAGTACCGCCAGAGTTGTGGCTCTTCGCTGAGTTATTTCCATGGTCTAGCATGACAATGAATTGACATCCGAGACTACACCAAGCTATAGCAAATCACAATTAATTGCATTGTATTGCATATGTACAGACATAATGTGTGGAACTATAGTTGTCAGGGAAGTGTCACCATGTCCTTATTCAAGCAAAAGTCAATTTAAAAAGATCATATAATATATTAGCATAAAACATATGGCAGGGTTGAAATGAAAGGAGGAAAAAGTAGTTACAGTGTATCTGTAAAAAAAAAGTTAAGTGATAAGACACAGCATTGCATTGTAACAAATGTTCCCCAAGGAATTACATATGTTTGAAATAAACATTAGGTGTGTGGTGCGTACACACAATGTGTAATTAAGCTAAAGTATATGTCTGGCATTGCAGTTATACCTGAATTAATTTTAGAAAATATTAGTTTGCTCAAAACGTAAAAATGTAAAAAAGACGGACAATGTATATTTCAGTTTAGAAAAAAGCTTCAAAGCAACGTATGAGTACAGATGATCTGTCAATAGAAAACCGCAGTTTTACCCGTAAGCGGAATCAAGTTTCTGCCCTTTTAAGTTGGCTAAGTTAGCCAGTATGAGTTAGCCAGTATGGCCAACCAATGAACCAAAAGCTCTACCTCTCTTCACCCTACAGTTAAACCCTGATGATATGCCACCCCTGTTCTCAACATACTGTACTGATAGAAAACAGGCAAAGAGACGACAAATGTCACTTTTAGTAGTGATAGGCTGTTGTGTCACCACCAAGAGGGAGTGGAAAGAAGGAGAGCAAGCTGGAAATAATTAATTACGTCCTCGGCTGATGTCTGTTCCCTACCTGTCCCTAAAGTCTGAGCCCTGCCGCCTAGCCCCACAATGACTCAGGGACTGCCAATCCCACGCACACCAGAGGTGGCGGCCAAGGTCACCTTCTGCATGAAGAGGTGAGCAATGGGCATGCATTGGAATCAAACGTGCTCCAGACAAGCAGAGGAAGTGGTCTATTGAGATGAACTCCGTAATTGTGTTTAAGCGCCACCAGAACCCAACAATAAACCCAACTGTGCACAAGGTGTAGGGACTGGAGAAATGTGTTCAATTGGCCTATGGGGAGGAGGAGTAGAGAGGAGTACCTGCCACTCAGTCTGTAACCATTTGGCGGATAGCATGATCTCTCGGTTTCAAACCAAAACAACATCATTGTAACACGTTTCAACCACAACGGTCAGATACAAATACATTGTGTACAGTACGTACATATAAACACTTTTTATAAATGCAGCTTGGTAAATTGTCTATCTTGTAAGCAGGACTAGCACTGTACAGTATACATACAGTACTGTACTAGGCCACCTATACACACACATGTTTAAGGAGTTCTAAGATATTCTGTGGGTGACTAATTGATCCTGTTGGATGAGGTGGCATCAGGACTCTGAAAGCACTGCAGTGGAGTTCGTCAGAGGAAATTACAGCTCCTCTAAATGCGTAACACCGGTGACTTCCTTCTGAGGCTGCCGTCGCTCTGAATGTAGTAGGCATGACCACCTTTAGAATGTTGTGAAGCAGTGTGTGTGTGTGTGTGTGTGTGTGTGTGTGCGTGTGTCGGGAAGTGAGGGTACTTCAGGAAAAGCGTATGCTGGACAGGGCTGTGAATGTGCTTGCTTTGGTGGAATGGACAGGCTGTCATGTTTCTGCCAGGTAGACGGCTTGGACGGGAGACTGAGCAACCGGACCAAGACAGTGAAGTAGAAAGATCTCGATATATTTATCAAATGAATTATAGGAAATATCAACACACACGTACACACAGAGTATGCCATACACAAACACAAGCCCACACACAAACACAGAATATGCAAACAATGTATTATTGTTTGAATGTTTTGCATTGCTTCATTGTTGTATGACATTTCGATGCATTACATTTTGTTAATGTACAAACAGAATTAACTACAGTATAGTGGTTAGAGTGGATTTATACCTCTACCGTACCTGCTCCCTAATACTGCTAATAATTAGGGATGGCACGAACCAGTTTTTTCAGTCCTGATACAGATACAGATACCGCCACTTTGGGTATCAGCCGATACCGAGTACCAATCCTATTCCGGTGTAAAATTAAGTTTTAAGTCAAGTTGCAAAGTAAGTAATTAGGGTATTGCAGTTGTAGAGCTAGGTGAAGCGATATAAACAGTTGTAACAACGCCGTTATGAATTGGTTTGGCTGCTCCAATAGTTTTAAAATGAACCTGAGGTCTATGCAATTAGGATGCAGCGACTGCAAACAATCCACATTGGACTGTATCCAGAACCTGAAAGTGAAATATGGTTCCAGTTATGCCAGGCTATCAGCAAGTCACTTTGTTGTCCACTAATTGTAACTTTGTAGATGTAGTCAAAAAAGGCAGGACTAAATGGTTGCCAAGATCAGTGTGTGTAAACCATTATTTCCATAGATGTTCTGGCACATATACATGTCTTTACTCAAAGTGACTTGTTCACAACAATAATTATGTTAATTGATGCCGTCTTGCGTATAATTGCCATAATGGACATGCTTATCACAATAACGCTATTGTGATACCTCTGGATAAATATTTTGAGAGGGAAAGTGAATCGGATATGTGGGAGTCAAAACTTCAGGAAATGCTACTGCTTCCTCAAAATTCTATAGTGGCCCAAATCATTCAATTTTCCAACTGCCAATTTGGACGTTTTCCTTTCAGATTATTCAATTTCAGTTAGTTTTGTTCTTCTTTTCTTTTTCACGTCTTTGGCCTAATATAACTTGATTGGAAATTTGACTGTGAGCCTCAGGAGATGTTTCGTAACAATCCAGAAATAACTGCTGTCTTGCTTTTATCAAATATATTTTTTATATAAGATTTCCTTGTTAAATAAAGGTTACATATAACATAATGTAATATCAGTGGAATCATTATGTGTCAATGAAATTGGATATTTTACGTCTAAGTAGACTTAAGTCTAGATTTAAGAAAATTGTTTGTTAGTTGATGATTTCATGAAATACATAGGTGTTCTATATTTTGCCACACTGAATCATGCAGTGTACTTTATTTCTTAATATGGTAATGACAATGTTGTGCAATACGCAAAAACATGACTGAGAATAATGCCCTGACAGATGGTCAGACAATCAGATGCATATAGAGAGAGATCTTTTATATATTTTTTAAATTTAAATTGGGAACATTTAATATAAACAATTAAATAAAAATAACTGGAAAATGTTTAACCAAGTGAATAAAAGTAAGTGTTTGGAGCTTCATTCAATTTATATATGTGGTACGGAATGTTTATGACTGAATAGTCGGCCATGTAATAGCGTGCCCTAGACATGTCAACATCTTGCACTTATATGGACAGAGAGCTTTGAGAGAAACAAATGTGTCTTTGGATAATGTTATAAAAAGAAATCTGATTTAATTTTCTCCACTTTTAGTCTGTCTACTTAATAGACTAAAATGCATTTACCTTGCAGGGTTTTAAAAGATTTGAACAGTCGTCCTACATTCTCTCAATATTTACTGTGCCGTCACTGAATAGCAGCCACTAATACAACCTCACAGAAATGGTCAGTGGAAGACAATAACACAATAAACCGTCCGTTAAAGACTGGCTCTGCACGATTATTGCTCTCAGCTCAATTTCTTTTAGCTGATAATATAGTCTGGAAACCATGTTCGCATTATTGTTTTCACAGCTGCCCTGCTGGTCGTTCAATCAGGGTGGGTGAGTGAGATGAGGTTGAAGTTAAACGTGTTTCTAAACAGTGGTAGAGCTAGATGAGGCGATTGAAACAATGATAAAATTGAGCTTTCGCCAGAAGCATGTTAGCCACATTCATGGGCATGAACAGCTGAGCCACATGGCTCTGAGCTGACCATAGCATCAGAGACGACATTGATAACATCCATACTGTACATCCAACATTGGCAGCCTTGGCAATGTGTCCAATTTAGGAGGAGGCGTGTTTGAGGGAGCATGGCCATGAAGTGAGAGGTGATTTTGTTTTGATGAGTTCAAATATCAACAATCGTTCTTATTATTTACCTAAAATTTAATGGAACGTTCAAATTACGTAATTGAATGAGGTTTATAATATGCTTTATCATTTTCTATTACTTATAATATTAAGTGTGTAATTCAATTAAGGTTTGTTTTTTTCCCAAAAATTACTGGCATTTTTTATAAACTTGTTGAATATATTTACATTCAAGGCAATATTTAAATTAAATTGAATTATCTTAGAACAAAGTATGCTTTTTAAATGTATCATTAACTTTAAAATCTTCTTGAATCTTCTCTAATTAATTAATTATACATTTTTATAGTATTTATTTTTATTTACAGAGCTTCCACATCAGTTATTATTAATATATTGTAATTAATATACTGTAACAAATGCAGGGGAAACTTAATTTAATTAGTTTTTACCAGACAATGTGACAATATTATGGAGGACCAGGACTGCCATAATAAAAAATAAATAAATAAATATATAAAAGTATAAATAAATAAAGAAAAGT